>CM046386.1:12783306-12827431 GCA_025413485.1 Ficus microcarpa | reverse complement strand
ACATTAAAATCAAATCAAATGCCTTACAATACACGACTTAGAGAATGATTGGTCTGTCACTTATGACGTGGTCAACTCTATAATTACTGTTATTTAATACTTAAAATCACATGTGTGTGTGTCGTATTTAAACACCAACAAATTTTAAGAAGGGGGAAAAAAATCATTTATGCATATATATTTGAAATTCCAATATAGATAAAATGATAAAAAAAAAATGTTTTGAAACTATTTATTTTTATTAGATTTTTTTTTTGTTAAAAAAGATTCGGTGATGACCCATTATTTCCTATTTTTTAAGTTTATATATACAGGGATACTATCTTGAGTTGACTACGAATTTGAACCTCCGATCTTCTGATTGGTGAGAACTTAAAGTTGTCTCCCTTACCAACTTATTTACCTCTACGTATTCATATATTTATATTAAATTTGATCGGTTGAAAATTCCATAAAACGCAAGGAAAATAGAGTTTATTTAGCCATAAATGTGTGCAAAAAAGGGAGGGGGGGGGTGTTTAATGTCTAAACATACCTTGAATTTTTAGAATGTGATAATTTCATCCCAAAGCTTTGTTTTTATTAACAATCAACTCTTTAACTCATAATTTTTGATATTGTGAATTCTTTTTACTCATATTTATCAAATTTCATACTATTTTACACATGATAATTCAAGATGAATATTGCCAGTCTTTTTTTATTTTTATTTTTTTTTCAAAATCCATTTAGAAACCTAAGGGCCCATTTGGGGAATATTTGAAGATACTATTTTTGAAGATTGAGTTGAAAATGTGTATTTGGGAGAAAAACTTTTGAAAAAGTTATGTGATATAGAAAATAATGCAAAAATTTCAAATGTGTTTGGAAAAAAATATGTAAAATGGATCTTATCTTATTCTTTTCGTCATTATGAGCATTTTAACATTAAAAAAAATCTCATTCTGATTTGAAATTAACAAAAAATTATTGACTTTTAAAATTTGAGTTTTTTGAAAATATAAGAGGGAGAAAGTTTGATACAGAGTTAAAATTTTGAAATCCATATAAAGTTTTATCATCTCGAGATGGCGTTCTAAACAGGATCTAAATCTAATTTAATTTTAACTTATCATCTGTTTGGTGTTACGGTTGGAGTTGAAATTTTTAAGTTGGAGTTGGTTGACTTTTTAAAAACTAATTATAATTTGTTAACTTTTCAAAAAAAACAAAAAAAAAAAACTGAAATGAAAAATTTAAATTTGAATTGGTTTACAATACATTATCTTAAACTTGAATATAATCTTAAAAGAATTATGCTGAAATTAAGTGAAATTCACCCATATAATGCTTTTTTGAATTATTATGTGCAAATTCGGTGCAAAAAATCTTTTTTAAAATTTAAAAGATGCGGAAAAAAAAAATTGACGACATAAATAAGTTTAGAGTTGATTGTCAAAAAAAATTTTGAAAAAAAAAAAAAAAAAAAGGAGATATTCAGTGCAAAAAAGCCAAAAGAAAGAAAACGGCAAGGTTGGGACACTAGTGGCTCATGCAAGATTTGACATGCTTGCAATTCTCCATGTCGGCCACCACGTGGATCCTTCCTTTTACTTTGTCCCCTCTCATCTTGTTTATCATGTCGTCGTTGTTGTCCTTATTGTTGTTATTATTATTATTATTTTGGATAAGTGAGTATTCGTGGCCATCCACATTAACGCATTGTCTTCTCAATTTCATAAACACAAAATTTTTATACATAGTAAACTAATTTAGAATTTTAGAGTAAAAGAATAAATTACATTTTTATTTCCTGAATTTTAACTTTAATCATGTACTTAAATTTTTAATATATCACTGCGTGAGATGCTCTCTCTCAAATTCCTTAAATATTAAGGGTTTTCTTTACGTAGATCTCTTCCACCGTCACTGTTAGTCATGACTTGTTTGGAGTACGGTAGTGTGACATTTCTATGTTCTGGTCTAACAAACTCGTGGAAAGCAAGGTGATTAGTAGTTTGGTAACTTTGAAGGCAATAGAGTTAGAAGGTCCTAGTTAGATGGTTCTTGGTCAAATATAACCTTAAGAACTTATGGTGTCGAGGGATAGGGATCGAAGGCTTGGGATCAGTCAAATCTAGCTGGATTGGGCTAGTCGTGGTTCTTCTACATCTGTGGTCTTTCTATTCTTTTTTCCTTATGTAGGTCTAGGGAGCGAGCTTCTGATATTCTACGATCTGGCAATGTTTTGATGATCCAATAGTTGATGCTACCACCAATCAAGTCCGATTAATTTCCTCTAAGTGGTGACACGCAGTGGAGTGATTGTTATGCATGGTGCGAGAATTTTACAGTCGATGTTCTTTTGCATTTTTATTTTATTTTTGTGCTTTTAATTTAGTTTTGTTATAAAGAAGATAGTTCCTCCACCTTCGATTTGTCGTTTTGTGTTTGACTCGAGTTATTCTTTAACGATATCTATCTGTTGGTTCCATTAGTCTTATGGCTAGCATAATTTGTTGTGACCTTTTGTGCTGCAAGTGACTATTTCTAAATCGATCAAAATATATCATCGATTGTAGATTTTTTTTTTAAAGAGCTTTATACATGCTTGATTATAGTACTATTAAGAAATTTGAGAAATTTTTAAGTCACCAAGTCTCAGCGTATGTCTTCCTCACTAAGTTTCATTAAATTTCGCTGACAAAATTAGTCTTAATCAAGGATTTTATTGGGAGTAATAGATAAAATTAATGTTATTTTATTATATATGTTTCACTAGTATTTCATAAAAAAATAATTCCTTTACGAAAAGGGTGGTTGTATTGTGCCTGGATGAAAAATTGAAAACGGTCCTTTTTCCTTCTTTTGCTGGCATGATTACATGTAAGTTATTCTTGATTAGTCCTTGCATGACTCTTCTTCACTCATAAATATTTTACATTAATGCTACATAAAAATTTGCCTCATTAATAATACAAGGTTGAAGTGGTTAAGAAAATATTTCATCATTAATTAAAATTTGATTACTAGATTTTCACTTAATTAAGTTGATCTATACTTCTAAAACAAATAATACACTTGATCTTATTGTTTGTACATCAATAAGACATACCTTGATCAATTTAATCATATGATGCTTAAAAGTACTTCCTTGCAAAAACTTATTTTTTTCTTACCTATAAGATAAATGACCGAATCAAATTAAAAAGAAAGAAAAATTTAATCATCTGATGCTTAAAATACTTCATGTAAAAACACTTTTTCATTGCCAATAAGGCTTCTGCATAAAAATTATGAAAAATACTTAAAAACATAATTAATGCTTAACACTATTCTTTTAAAGAGAAAAATTAAAAAGAAAGAAAAAAATAACAACTATGACTTATGGATCGATAAAAATAATGATTATAAATAAGACCGAACTCACAATCTTATTTTACTCTATAACTCAAATTTTGACACATAATTTCAAAGAAGAAGAAGGGAAGAAAAAAACAAAACTATGGATCTGTTTGGTGAATGAGTTTGAGTTGGAAATTTTAAATTTCAATAGTGATTTTTGTTCACTTTTCAGAAAAGATAAAAAAAAATTTCAGAAAAAGAAAAAATTGAGATGAAAATTTTAAGTTTGAACTCACGAACCAAACGAGGCCTGTAAATCTAAGCCTACAAAATATTGATAATTAAATTAGAGGGAACGCGTGAAAGTGAGACTCAAGAGACAAGTGAGTTAGGTATAATTCCCCAAAAAAATAAAAAATAAAAAAAACGAGTTACATGTGAAAATTCAATGGACAAATAAGAGAAACACAGGAAAAAAAAAAAAATAAATAAAATAAGTGGAACACAGAAAAAAATAATAATAATTAAAGATGAAAAGAAAAAAGAAAAGCATTTGTTTCGTCGTATCTATTTAGATATAAGCCTCTACGACTGTCGGATAAGGTTTTGATTGGATGAACGCCGTCCAAAATTAAACCAGCGAAAATTGGTTTTTTGTGTGAGAATTTGATTGGATATCTGAAACTTTTTCCTTATTTACTAAGGAATTGGCACAGCTTTTTACTGTTTTTTCTTTCAAAATATTCCTGTTCTTCCCAAGAACACTTCCAGACAAAAAACCGCACAAAAGCGTCTATTCGGCTCAAAACCCCGGACAGATCACACTTCCATAGATTTCATTGGAATCTCCGATCTGGGTCCTTCCAAAATCCAAATTCCAAATAAAAAAAAGAAAAAAAAAAAACCCATTTCGACAATTCGAAGAAACAGAGCATTAATTCATTGAATTTAGCTCTCTTGATCGTTAATTTCTAGGTCGTTTAGCATTCTTTTATCCTGATTTGATCTGGGTATTTTTAATTTTTTCGTCAAAAGATGAGGGAAAAGCTTGGGATTTTGGTATGCATTTGGGCTGTTCTTCTTTGTGGGTCGTGTTTGGGAAGGTTCGTGGTGGAGAAGAACAGCTTGAAAGTGACATCGCCGGGGCATTGAAAGGCGTGTACGAATGCGCGATTGGGAATTTTGGGGTTCCTCAATACGGAGGAACTTTGGTTGGGACTGTCGTTTATCCTCAGTCCAATCAAAAAGCATGCAAGAGTTTCGATGATTTCGGTGTTTCTTTCAAATCCAAGTCCGGACGTTTGCCCGTTTTCGTCCTTGCCGATCGTGGAGGTAATAAAGCTTTAATTTTTTGTCCTCCTTTTTTTATTTATTTATTTATTTAAGGTAGTTTTGTGTTTGTATTAATTGCTTTTGTTAAGTTGATGATGACTTATTTGATTAGATTGTGTATATCTATTGTTGTGTAAGCTATGGGAACTCATTTGACATGATTAATTTTGAGCTTCCGTTGGCTACACGGGTTAATGATGGGCTTTTTCTGTTAATGATTTTTGAATTAAGCTATATATATCTGTCTCTGTGTGTGTGTGTGTGTTACCTGTGGAAGCCATGTGAACCCATTTGACATGATTAGGTTTGAGCATCTACTAGTTGACACACGGGTCTTTGGCTTAGTTGTGAGAGTTACAAGAATTTCAATCTCTTTGATGTGAGGGAAAATGGAGAGGGGGAGAGAGGACCATTTTCTTATGTATTTGCCTATTCGGTATGAGAGGAAGGAAAGAAAACAAAAATCACCTCACCTAATTCCTCGAAATTGGGAGGTATGAAAATTGGGCTCTTGTGGATGATTTTGAATCTGGCACCTAGTTCATTTCTTCTCCCCAAATTTCACCTACCCATCCTCCTACGCTACGTATGTCTTTCTCATACCAAACTAGGCCTCTAGTTTTTGCCGTTGGTTGCTTTTTTTTGCCTGAATTTTTGTTACACATTGAGAATAATTGTTATCTAAACATTTATTTCTAGTTAATTAATTGAAACATGCTAATTATAACGAGTCGTGATTGCTACCCCTGGTTTTCCATTGTTAGAAAATTTCTTGTTTGTCCCAAAGTTGACATTTATAGGCATTTTATTAATCTATCCAATTTTTTGTCCTTATCTACCAATCATGTACTGGCAGATTGTTTCTTTACGTTGAAGGCATGGAATGCGCAGAATGGTGGGAGCAGCGGCAATTCTTGTTGCTTGATGACCGGCATGAGCCGTTGATTACCATGGACACTCCTGAAGAAGAAAATGCAGATGCTGATTATGTGCAAAAGATCACTATCCCTTCAGCCCTCATTAGCAAATCTTTGGGAGATAGCATCAAGAAAGCCTTATCTGATAAGGACATTGTCAACATAAATCTTGACTGGACAGAGGCTCTTTCCACATCCTGATGAGCGGGTTGAGTATGAATTGTGGACAAATAGCAATGACGAGTGTGGGCCAAAATGTGACAGCCAGATTGAGTTTGTCAAGAGCTTTAAAGGAGCGGCTCAGGATACTTGAGCGAAAAGGATACACTCAGTTCACGCCTCACTACATAACTTGGTACTGCCCAGAATCTTTTCTGCTGAGCAAAACAATGCAAGTCTCAATGCATCAATCATAGGAAGATACTGTGCTCCCGATCCGGAGCAGGATTTCAGTAGAGGTTATGATGGGAAGGATGTTGTGATTCAAAATCTTCGTCCAAGCTTGCGTCTTTAAAGTTTCCAATGAAAGTGGAAAGCCATGGCTTTGGTGGGACTATGTGACCGACTTTGCAATCCGTTGCCCGATGAAAGAGAAGAAGTACAATGAAGAATGTGCAAACCAAGTTGTCAATCACTCGGTAGGTCATGGTTAAATTTGGTATATCCGTGCACCAACTTTGCGTTGCATTTTTGTTTCTTTGTCTATATTGCTTTTTACCATCCTCCTACATTTTATGAAGTTCAATACCTAGTCATTGCTACTTGCTCTCCATTTCCATTTTGATGATGTTTTTGTTCTTAGTACCAAGTGCTTGCCGTAATGTGTAGGTAAATTCTTATTTCATACTACCATTGATTCTAATGCCCACTTTGGCAATGGTGTTTATCTTCTCTTACATGGCTGATAAATGTGATATTTGCATCTTTTCTCAGTTTAGTTCCTAGTTTGATATTGACTGTTGTTTTGTTTCTTCTGTTTTAAATCTGAAAAAAAGAAATTGGTATGGTAACTTGCTTTGTTAAAAAACGAAGCAGTTTTTCTTTGAGATTTTTTTTCCTGATTAGCAAAAGCTCAATGATCCATTTGGTCTAATCGAAACAAACTTTTTTAGCATCATCTAACTTGTCTGACTCCACTAAAAAGCAGAAAACCCATCAGTTTTGTTGTTGTATCACTTTAAAGATTAAGTTGCAAGTTGTCCTTCTACGACTTTGAGATTACAATGGAGCTTTCTTTAATCTATTCTTTCTTGTCAAAATATTGTGAAGGCATTGATCTCAAGGAGATACAAAGTTGTGTTGGGAGATCCCGAAGCAGATAAGGACAATCCAGTTCTTAAAGCCGAGCAAGATGCACAGGTTGGGTTTGTAAAAATAGTTTTTGAACTGATGATTTATTTTTTTTTCGTGTCTTTTAAACATTAAGCATGTCGTATGTTTAGCCAAGGAAAAAAAAGTACGTATATGCAATGTTCTTACTCATCTTGCATTTTAAATTTGTGTGTACATACATACATACATACATACATAACATATATATATATATATATATACATACATACATACATATATATAGATATATATATTTGTCTTCTTAAAATTCTGTTTGCAGATTGGCAAGGGCTCCCGTGGAGATGTCACCATATTGCCAACTCTTGTGATAAACGAAAGACAATATAGAGGTCTCAGTCTTTCTTGGTAGATCTGTCTAGCTGCTTGACCGCATGTTTATGCCTTTTCCTAATGCTTGCTTTAACTGGTTTTTAGGGAAGTTGGACAGAGGAGCAGTTCTCAAGGCTATATGTTCGGGTTTCCAAGAGACCACTGAACCTGCCATCTGTTTAACTGAAGGTCTTTGTCTTTCCCTTTTTCCTCCCATTCATTTCAACATTTTTGTTTTGTAGTTTGCATTTGAAGATGAGCATGAAAAGCTCAGTTCTTCTGTGTGTGCGTGTGTGCTCGCATTCCTTTTATGTCTTCTGTCAATTGCTTCCCTTTCTCGTACCAGATATTATAGAAAGAATGGTCCCACGACTTCGTTTTGACTGATAAATTAAATCCTTGTATAATTTCTGGAGCCTTTTTCCCAAGACAAGACCACGACAAACCTCAGAATTCTTTTGGTTCTTTATCTTGAGCTAGAATTGCTTCCACTTCAAGTCTTCTCTTTCCATGTGATTGGCAACAATGATCGACAGCCACTTGATGTTAACTTTAGCTAAACTATTGATATTCAATAGAATTATTGAGGTTTTTTTTATTTACATCTGATCTCAATCCGGGTATTAAAATTTGTTGTGAGTCTATTGTAATCCCTTTTTAATCTGTGTATGCAGATGTAGAGACAAATGAGTGTTTGGAAAATAATGGTGGCTGCTGGCAGGACAAGGCTGCTAACATTACTGCATGCCGGGGTATCTTTCACTAGCGTGCTGTCTGTTGGGTTTAAACATGCAGGTGTTATCTCTTTTGTTTTCTTTTCCTATTCTTCTTCCCGGCTCGTCTGATCACTCTTTTTATAGGATACATTCCGGGGAAGAGTGTGTGAGTGCCCTACTGTGCAGGGCGTGAAGTTTGTGGGTGATGGTTATACTCACTGTCAAGGTAAATGCCTTGCAAGGAATGCAAGTTTAGATATTTATCTTAACATTCATGAGCTTGGCACATATGTAGGTGGATCCACAGACATTCTCCTATAGCAGTGATTGAACCACTTGTTTTAGCATGGATAAAATATTGTCGCTACAAATAGCGTTTTTGAGTTCCATGTTATACGAGGAAAATGCATTTAACAATTTGCTGCATGATTTATCAGAACCTGGCTGTGCTAGGTTCAAAAGTGTGATTGCTGATTTTAGGGTGAAAAAAAAGGCACCTTAATTTTGGGCATTTGCATATGGCATATGCAATGGCGGAGTGAGGAGGGTGCTAGTGGGGGCCTACAGCCCCCACTGCAATGTTTTGTTCTTTTAAATTTACCCCAAAAATTTTATAGCTTTTACAATTTGCCCCACTCAAAATAAAAGATTCCCATGTAGTTCTTATTTTGCCCCACTAAAAATAAAAAATTATCACATAATCCCTATTAAAATTGATTGTGTTTATAATTTCATTAATTTGTCTTCACTAAATTTGAAAATTCTCACATTAACCCTCTAAATTAAAGATTCTCACATAGTCCCCATTAAATTTTATTTTATCTTGAAAAAAAAATTTGGTGTACACCTCCATAGAAATATATTTCTGGCTCCGCCTTTGTGCACATGGGAGAAGTACAGTTTTTTGTTTTATAAACGCTGTGTTTGTTTTGTTCGGGTTTATGTTAGAGTTATTGAAAACCTTCCAGTTGTACTTCTTATATTCTTCACGTTAATTGGTGAAACCAATACCTTACCTAGTTACTTTCCTCCCCATTTTACAGCTTCAGGACCTTTACGCTGTGAAATCAACAATGGAGGTTGCTGGAAGCAAAGCCAAGATGGCAAGGCTTACTCTGCTTGTATCGTAAGTTGTTCCTGCATTAATTTGTTTCTGAAATCGATATATCCCTCTTTATAACTTTTCAGAAAGCTAGATAAGTGAATAAAGAACTGAGAAAGAATTCTGGATGTTTGTTGGTTTTTTATTTTAACTAGTTTATTCTTGATGGATGTTCAGGATAACCATACAAAAGGTTGCCAGTGTCCGCCAGGTTTCAAGGGTGACGGAGTTAATAACTGTGAAGGTACTCACCTCCTCTTAATCCTTTTGATTAGTAGTTTAAACCAGGTACTTATTTGTTAGGTAGTTAGCGATTGCTTTTCTCTATCTATATTATGCGGTTTTTGTATTGTTTTAGTTCAAATTTGTCTTGGATTATGTTTAATTAATGTAAACGTAACTTGTTTTGTCGTGTTCCAGATGTGGATGAGTGTAAGGAGAAAAGCGCCTGCCAATGCTCGGATTGCAAATGCAAGAATACGTGGGCAGTTATGAATGCAGCTGCAATAGTGGTTCAATTTATATGCTGGAGCATGACACATGCATTTGTGAGTTTTATAAGGCTCTTTCATGTTTTAGTTGTTTGGATCTCTACCATCAGATATGAGTTTGTGTTTGCGTCTTGCTTAGCAGTCCCGCATTTTCATTCAAAACCATGGTTGATAACGCTGTTATGAAAAGAAGTATAATTGGGATTTCAGAAGTTTTTCCTGGTTAATAATGAGAGAGAATATTGCAGCTCTTAATTTTTCCTTCAGATCTTAGTTATGTCCCTGAATTAGTTGTTCCTTCAGTGCGTCTTTTTTCTCCCCTTCTCTTTTTTTAACCATGTCCAATTTCTTCTATTTGGGAAAAAAAGCAGCAACTGCTGAGACTTCTACACAGCTTGGCTTGGGAGGCGTTTTGTTTATTATTATATGCTTGGCTGCTGTCGGGGTCGGTGCGTATGCAGTTTACAAGTACAGAATTCGGGTATGATTACCGTTCTTTCTTCGAGATCCTTTTTTTTTATACCCAAAAAAAAAAAAAAAAAAACCAAGTCCATTTGCCTATACATGCATTTATTGTATGCCTGAGTAACACAAAATTTGTCTATTTTGTCTTGTGCTTCATAAGTTGAAAATTTTTAACAAAATTTAATCTGAACTACACCAACTATGAAAACTTACAGAGATGTTGTCTTTTTTGCATTGCTTCAACAATGTTTCTTGTGTGGTGCAGAGATACATGGATTCGGAGATAAGGGCAATAATGGCGCAGTACATGCCGTTGGATAGCCAAGGCGAAATCCCGACTCATGTTTCCCACGGGAATATCTGAAACCAGGACTTTTCGTCTTGATTTTAAAAGAACAGAAATACAAGTTATCCTTCTCATCTGTCCACCCACAGTCACTGTAATTTTTATGCAGAGGTTTTATACTACTGTGGTGTTGTGGCTGTCTATCCCAGCTTCCTTAGAGTTTTATTTTATTTTTGATGTTTTATTGTATCGTTCTTACCTACGTTAATTTATTATATCCTATGCTCATTCTGCACATAAAATTTCAGCATCCTTGCATACTTTACACAAGATAGAACAAAGTTGAACGTTCTGCATATTGTGAAATTCTTTATGATATGTAACAGATGCTTTTCTTATTTTATTTTATTTTTTGAACTTGAGGTGAGTAATTCAAACTTTGTTCTTTTAGGTGGCGTCAGGTGTGTTGTAACCACAATAACAATAACTTTCTAATAAATTGGAAAATCATACTACCTTACTATATACGCAATACCTAGATGTGTGGGTGTGTGTGTGTGTATATATATATATCTATCTATCTATCTGTGTGTGTGTGTGGATAAGTGCGTGTGTGTGTTTTTTTTCTTCCTGGTAAGACTGTTAGAGTAGTATTAGGGACATCAATTTTGATCACAACTTTTTGAGTTTACCCTTAGGATTTAAGCCTAGAGTTGTCCACTATTTTTAGCGAGAAAAAAAGAGTTTATGAACCTTTCATATGAGTTCAATTTAATGGCTTCCTAACAAAAAATTTAAGAACTATAGATGAGATAAAATCGACCACAGGGATTAATTCAAGAGAGGGAATAAAATCCATGATCCTAATGGATAGTCGATTCCATTAGTAAACTTGAATGGAATGCTCAAGGGAAATAGGCATGTACCAAATTCTGAAAATGGACACTCAAACAGGTACGGTAATAATTGATGAGTTCACATCGTCTTTTTAATAAAACCTCTAAAATTGATGAAAAAATCCGATATATTAAATCGAGATACTCGTAGCACCAAAGGTTACACAAAACATCGCTAGTAAATAACAAAACTAGCGTGATAAAAACAACAATGTGACATTAGAAAACAAGACAAACACATCACCAAATCACTTAAGAATATGAATTATTTATAACAAAATGTCTAAAGCAAATTACATTAACATACATAAATTTACAAAATATGAAATCTATTTTTTAAAACAGTATATAAATAAGTACTAGAAAAAATCTTTTTTTTTTTCACTTCTCTCTCTCACTTCATCTGTGCTCTCTCTCTCTCTCTCTCTTCCCAAAGCGCGCGTTTCCACCAAAACACGCGTTTCAGACGAAAGTCCATGAACAGTAATTCATTTTGAGCTTTCTAACAAAATAGTAATTGAAATTTCAATAGTAAAATATGAACAACAATACATTTAACTATCTACGAGGATAAATTATTTACTACATGAAATATAATCGAAGTATAAATTCTTATATTTTTTTGTTAAGTTTGTAACTTTATATTTGTTATCTTAAAGTAATTTGCATATCAGAACTTTGAATATGATTACTCAAAAATAACAACAAACTCATCACATCATTTATTAAATAGAATATAAGTATACTTACTGAATTTAATTTTTTATGGCAAAATACAAATGTTAAAATATTTATGACAAGAAAATGTCAATTATTAGGAAACAATCAATTGTATATCATCCAACAAAAGTAGGCATATTTGTAAGGGAAAAAAAAAAATTTTAAATTATAGTTGTAAAGCACAGAGAAAAATGGAACACACAATCGCACGAAAAAAAAAAAAAAAAAAAAAAAAAAACTTTCTTTAAAAAAAGATTATAAAGCTTGGGCTGCCATTGCCGTCGCCGTGGCCGGAGGGTTGCTGAGGAAAATCGCTATGGCCGGCGTTCCCATCGCCGAATGATATGGAAAACCAGCGAGCGAACCCACTCCCGCCGGCGCGGTTCTGGCCGATCGAAGTTGTTTGCAATCTAGGGGGTTCGGTTGGACGATCTGACGGATCTGGAATCGACCGCCCACCCTATGTCGCCCATCGCCCGAGTTCTGGACCTCGCGTCAACGCCGTCGGATTGGGATTCGTTCCGACGGTGACAACTCGAAGCCACAGCCACCATCGCCGTGCACCACTAGAAGCCCCAGGCGAAGGCGGACCAGGTCAGCGGACTCACCAGCTCAGCCAGACTACTAGCTTTCTTCCTCGTCTCCGATCAGTGTGGATCGACAGATCTGATGGAGGGGAAGGCACCGGCGAGTCGCAGTGGCCTCCGCGGCCGTGAATGCGCCGGAGAAGATGGCGAGGGAGAGGAGGGCGGCATGGGGGTCACGTGGGGTTGGATGGTGCAGACGGAGATAGAGTGGACAACTCCGGAATAACGCCGGACGGCGACGGAGATAGTGGAGAACTGGGTTTACAGCCCAAGCTCTGTAATCGTTTTTTCAAGAGAGTTTTTTTTTTTTTTCGCCATGATTTTTCAAGTGTGATTGTGTGTTTCAATCTTACAATAGTATTGTTGTAAACTTTTAATCTCAACCATCAAAACACAATCGAATGATCAAAATTTTTTTACACCATCAATGCGCTTTACCCCATTAGAATTTTCCTATTTTTTAAGGTTATTTATGTATGTAAAGTTTACACTCCACCCTTATTTGGTATTATCTTTAATACTTAAAAGTTAAAACCTCTCACTTTCCTACTTCAAAATTTTAAATTAGCTTCAATTTGAATTATCGATTGGAATTAAAATTTTATAAGTTCTGATTAATTTTTTTAAAAATTAATTATAATTTTTATCAAATTTTTTAGAAATCAATTAAAAAAAAAAACTGTTTAATTGGAAATAAATTCAAACACCAAACAAATCATTAAAACTTACTTAACTTTGCTCTTTTTGCTCTTTTTTCCAATATATGGAAGGTTTTGCCTGGTTTGTTGTGGTTTATCTTACCGTCCTTTTCAACTTGTGTTGGTTCTTTTTTGTTGTCGTTTTTAGTCGTCGTTTTTCATTTACCTCCTTTTCCTGCCCCCCACCTTCCTAACGTTGTTGTTTTCTGGTTTTCTCTTTTATTGTCGTCTTCTTTTTTGTTGCCGTTTTGCATTGTTATTATTGCTTCTAAGTTTTTGTCGTCGTTTCTAACTTAATTGTCGTGCGTTGTCTATGATTTAATTTGAATTTGCATCAATGGCGTTTGAATATTGTCTTCTACTTGTCCCCTACGTGGTTGCAAGAAAAAAGAAGAAGATTGCTTTGAGTTGGGTTTCAATCTTGCCTCTTCCAGCTTTTCCGTTACGATTTGCATTCCATCTTCTTGTTTGCTCCTTTATTTTATTTTACTTATTTTATTTACTCATTTCTTATTGTTATGATTTCGATATATAATTTGATTTTTCAGTGTCGTTTGCCACATATTTAGTAGTTTTGTTTATTATTCTTTCCGCTTCTTTCTTTTATTTCTCAAATTAGTTGACGTCTCAGCTTTTGTTGTCGTTTGTTTACTTATCGTCGTTTTCATTTTGTTCAATATTTTGACATAACATTTAGTTGTGTTGACGTTTTTAGGCTTCGGCTTGTATTTTTATTAGTATCTCTAAGGGTTATGTCGTTTTACACTGTTATTGCTAAAAACTGTTATTTACTGCCGTTTTCCAATTTTTGTTGCTTTGTTGTTTGATTGTCCTTCTAAATATTGTATTTATTGTCTGTTTACGTTGTCGTTTTCCTGTTACTAAATAAGATTTGGCGAAAACCATCACCTAAAAAGAATCCAGGAACATTAATGTTGGATCATCAACAATCAATAGTCTAATATACAAAAGTGTAGATGAATTCATATTGACCAATTACTTTCTAAAATCATGCAATTTGCCTACCACATTAACACGTTTTCCTTAGAGAATCCTTTAGCTTTAATCTCTACTCTCTCTCTCTTGATGGGATCTCAAAAAGAATAGAATATAACATGTGATTCAGGACCACAATCGCTATATATAGATAACTTTATTTTTATCCTTTGGTATTTTTATTTTAACCCATCACAAAAATAGAAATTATCTTTAAGTCTCTACACATTAAATTCCTACACCCTATTAGATATATTAAAGCTCAAATTACTCCGACCTTAGCAGATCATTTTTAAAACAGGCTTAACTTTATATAACAGTCTTCAACACATAATTATTCACATATAAGCCTAACGTTGGATTAAGAATCAAACAATCTCCCACTTGGGCTCTATGTGTAACCTTATAATTATGCATTGCAAAAAATAACCATCTGAACTCAACTTTGCTATCATTACCTAAATGTATGCGCATCAAATCTGGTCCATCAACTATACTAACATAGGATCAAAGTGGCCTTTGTTACATCTATTATAACTCAACCCATCAATGATCACGTATGCCGATATAACTGAATGACATAGATCATAATGTGGATGTAGAGCATGGAAATTTCATGCAATGTGATTTTAACATACTTATTTCTAACTGGTCTACCCCTAAACTATAGTGAGATCAAACCATACCAAAATCAAAGTGTAAAAAAATCAAAACTTTATTTTTGTAGAAAATAACCTCAAAATATCCATAAATTGATATAATTGAAAATGTGTCTATATTAAAAGCATTTAAAATTACAAACTCCCTCTAAAATTGAATATCCTTAAATGACATGACACCCATATGAGCAGTTGCTCATGAAACACTTTAGGTGGCAATCCCTTTGTAAGTGGATCTGTAACCATGGAGTTTGTATTGATCTGATGTATAGATACTTGTCCACTCTAAACTCTTTCCTTGACAGCTAGGAACTTGATGTTTGTGACGACCCAACCTCTCGGGCCATCGTTTAAAACTTGCTTACTTGGTTTTTTATTTAAAATCATTATTAGTTCATTTTTAGGCCTTCAAAATTTCAGAGAATTTTTTTTTTTGAAAACATTATTTAAGAAGAAGTGATTCTTTAAAAATCATAATACTTATAATTAGTTTTAAACAAAACATAGTAACATAACGTTTCAGACTTAGTCATATCAATGTCTAATTAAGTCTTTTATAGCTAAGTATTAGAGTGTACTAACATCAAAACAACATTTAACAAATTCTCAAAAACATGTGCGGAATATAAAAATGCAGATGGCATCCATAGAGCCCATCATACTTGCACCCATCATGCATCCGCACAGCTAGTCCATCAATGCTTAATATGTCATAGGCAACTTGTCTAAATTACCTACAGTGGGAAACTTAAAAAGGTGAGACAAACTCAATAACCATATGTGTGTAATCTCACAAATGTATACAATTGAAAATGCATAGCATATTTTATAATTATCCATTTATTCATTCAACATCTTATGGACCCTTGTGTTTGTACTGGAGTGCGCGCGACCTTAAATAGAGAAATCGGGGGAGTGACCAAATCCATCAGCACCTAAGGTCATAACTTTAACTTTATTGAACATTATTATCTTCCATTCGACCGAAGGCAAATATCTTCCCATTCAGTCGGAGATTGGCATTATCTCCCATTTGGTTGAAAGCGAATATTCTCTCATTCGGTTAGAGATTGGTACGACACATCATTCGTTTCACTTTTTTAAATATTAAGTCATATGATGAGCATGCAGGAATGACATGTTCAAAAAGTGTGTATGTAAACACATAATCATAGCATACTTTAGTAAAGCATGTAAATAAACACGTCATCATAACGTACTTTTGTAAAGTGTGTAAATAAACATATCATCATGGCATCATATCATATTATCAAAATAAACATCGAGCTGATATCGTACATATCATATAAACAATTACTAAAAATGATGTAACTGTGCATCCGCATAGATCGTTTCTGACTCTACCTTCAAGTCAATACAGTTTCCTAATTTTAAATTAATATCCAGCAGTTAGCGTAAGGCTTTTGAATCATTTTTTATTATGGACATGTGTCTTTCAATTAATAATTAATTTCAATTTAATTATTAATTTGTCTTTAAGTTTTTTTTGTTAAAGAATAACATTCTTAATTATTAATTAGATAATTATCGTTAATTAATTTCTTAATTAATAATTAATTAATTTTAAATATTAAATTAATTAATTGTTAATCTATTAATGGGTTAATTATTTATTATTTAATTACTTATCCATTATTTTACTTAATTCCACTTTATTCATATTTGAGTCTATTATATGATCATGGATAGCCATGGCTTTCTAACATTATATTGGGCTATCTTTGTGGGTTGTGGGTTTATTGGGTTTATTACGAGTCAATTACTTATAATTGGTTTTAATTATTTTTAAATATTATTTTGGCTTTATTATTGTTTTGGACCTTTTAAAACCCCATTACACTTTATTGTCTTCATCAAGTTTTGGTCAACAATTACATGGTATCTTAGCAAGCCTAGTGGTTGGTTCATTTTTCATCATTGAGCCATCGGGTAGAAATTTACCAATTTACCCCTATTTCGGTTATTCAAGCATTTTTAAGCTTCAACTTGTTAAATCTTTTGACCTTAGCTTTTAGTAATCTCTATTGCAGTTTTATAGGTCCACAAAACCTCTACCTACAACCTAAAATGTTCTCCCCATCAAATTACTATTTTACCCCTTAGTTTGATAAAATTACAATTTTGTCATTAGACATATCATTTTTAATTTAGACTTATTGGATGGCTTTTTAAATATTTATCCTAAAGGCTTAGAATAATGTGTATAGTGCCCCTGAGATCTCAAAATGGCTTTCATAGTTTATTACATTTCTAAACACAATCAAATAAAAGTATTATATTTAAGACCATTTACGTCTTTTAAGGTCGTACATTTGACTATAAGATAAACCATATTATTTCTTACATTTATTTAGCTTAATATAATTTTTTAAGGGTGACTAAGATGCTGTCTAGTTATAGTCTAAGCAGATTTTATAATTTGACCTGTTATTTATTTATTTTTACATTTTAGTCCTTATTTAGCCCCAATTAGTTCCCAATACCCTTTGGTTCACGTTGTTTATACTTAATGTCCTTATAAGTATTCTCATAGGATCAGAACTCATTTTTTACAAGTTTTTATTATTTATATTTTTAACCCTAAAATTTTCTATATTAACGTTTTGACCCCAAAATGGCGTTTTAGTCATTTCTTATCCATTTATCACCAAAATTTGACACAAGATCTATTTTAAGTCTCCAATTAAGACTACAAATTTTTAGAGTCAACTAAGGTCTCTAGGCTGGTGAAATTATGATTTTACCCCTTTGAGGGTAAAATTGTCATTTTTGATATTTTTATTTCTAACCAAACTTGAGTTCTTCTTATTGATTATTTCAAGAGTAATATTTTATCCTTCTACATGAGTATGAATATCTCATTCAAAATATTATTTTCTAATTTATTAACATTTATGTCAAAAATGTTATTTTTTGTATTTTATGGTAATTAATTCTTATTCTAGCCTATTTATGCTGTCAAAAATATTTTTCTCATCATTCGTGCTTTTATTAAACAGAGGAATTAACATATCAATATGCCATAATCTTCTATTCTCATACATCAATATTCATTTTATGTCATATAACTATAAAAATCACATAAACATACTTTTCATCATATTCCATACACAAATAATGTTTTTTAGCCATTTTAAAATCATGGCAAGCACATATATTATCTCACTAAGTAGCAAAACAACATTTTAACCATTTACCATGCCAAGATTTTCATATTTGTAAGAACACATTTTGAAAGAGAAGTTATCAAGAACTTGGTAAACCACTAGTTTACAGGTCATTTACCTCTTAGAAAAGTATTGGGTTCTTAGCTCTTCTTGAAGGCTTTGAACCACTCTTAGATCCTTGAGGTAGGAGGCTGGAATGGAGATAAAATATCATTTTGAAAACATTTTTAAAATATCATTTTTCTTTTTGGGAAACAAGTGGAAAAATATAGGTTTTTACCTTAGAAAACATTTGAAATGACTCTTTCTTCTTGCTAAAAAATGATCTTAAGAGTGGTTGAAAGGAAATGAAGAATATTTTCGCTTTTCTTAGCTACAAATTTCGTCCACAATGAAGGGACAAAGAGAGGAAACTTCTTTTTACTTGTATGATTTTTTTTTTTTTTTAATGAAAGAGAAAAGAGTGGTTTTTGCTCTACCTTAAAAACATTTTATAACCAAGCCTTATTATGGGTTAAAATTTGAAAATTTTTTTTTTTTTTGATTTTATTCTCTCTTAAAACATGCTTAGCTGAAGAAGATAAGTTGGGAGGTTATTTTGGTGGTTTTTCATGTATTTCGAAGTAGTTTTAGTGAGTAATTATTCAAGTAGTTCACCATCTTACATTATAATCATTTTTTCTTTCTTGTCTTTTCATTTTTGTTTCGCTTGTTTAGGGGGTTGAATTCTTAATTATCAAAAACTTCACTCTTGTTTAGCCTATTTTCTAAAGAAAAAAGAAAAAAAAAATTTTTTTTTTGAATCAATGCTAGTTTACTGGTAGCAGAGAGACAACTTACTACCTGCTTGCTTTGTTTAGTGAGCCACTGTCCACTAAGCAAGGGGAGGGGTGCACGGCCCCCCTTCCTTTAAATTTTTTTTTTCTTGTAGTGGGCTTAAGCCTATACCTTGCCCAGTGGGTAGGGAATTGCACGAGCACCTCCCCTGAGACTCCCCCCCCCCCCTTTTTTCTTTTATTTTCTTTTCTTGAGATTATAGTAGGATTATTAAATTTAATTTAATAAATAAATCTTGATATAGCATAAAATTCACTTCTATAATTCACAAAATTATGATTATTTATTTATTATATATATAATGAATTTTTACATATAATATTTTCACAAAATCCCAATTGAAATAGAGAATGTGAGTAACATTATATATATATATATATATATTTCTCAACACCAATTTAAAAATGTTATTAATGGTGAAATTTACAATTAAATTCTCTATTTAGGAGGAGAATTAATATTGTTAATTTTGAAGTTATTACAATGTCTATATGCTTTGACTTGGTCGAACTCCTATTGTTATTGGAATATAGCGTTGTTGACAGCACTGCTAACTTATTGTCACAAAATAACTTGAGTGATCTTTCAATACTATCCATAATGTGCAGCCCTGAGACAAAATTCTATAGCCATATTCCATGATTAGACATCTCATAACATGCTATGAACTCTATCAGTATAGTAAAAGAGGCTATAAGAGATTGTTTAGCTCTTTTTAAGGAGAGAGCACCCCCAACTAGCAAGTAGATATAGCTTGATGTAGATTTCGTACTATCTTAGCATCTAGCAAAATCGGAATCAGTATACCCAACGATCTCAAGCTGATCCAACCTCTGATACGTGAGCATGTAATTTTTTGTTCTTTGTAAGTACCGCAACACCCGTTTGGCTACTTTTCAATGATCTATTCCTGGATTGCTTAAATATCTGCCCAGCCTTCCAAGAACGTATGCAATATCCGGACGTATACAAACCTCATCATACATTAGACTCCCTACTGCTGACACATAAGGAATCTTCTGCAATTCCTTTTCCTCAAAATCATTCATAGGGCACTGATTGAGACTAAACTTGTCTCCCTTAGCCATAGGGGTATCACCTGGTTTGCAATCCTGTGTGCCATATCTCTTGAAAACCTTTACGATAAAGCTCTATTATAATAATCCAATAATACACTGAGAGCGATCTCGGTGTGTCTGTATGCCTAATACAAAAAAGGCATTATCAAGATCTTTCATCTTAAAATTCTTAGCTAGAAATCTCTTGGTTTCGTTCAACAAACCTATATCGTTACTAGCAAGCATAATGTCATCGACATATAGAACTAGAAAAAAAATACTTGCTGCCGCAGAACTTATGGTATATTCAATCATCAACCAAATTCATCTCAAAACTGAATGAGATGATCACTTGATAAAACTTATAATACCATTGTCGAGATGCTTGCTTGAGCCTATAGATGGATTTCTTAAGTTTGCAAATCATATTATTTGGGTCTCCTAAGACAAAGTTTTCCGACTGTACCATGTAAATTGTCTCATCAACACCATTAAGAAACGTCGTCTTTACATCCATCTAATGTAACTCAAGATCAAAAGGTGCCACCAATATCATTATAGTCCTGAAAGAGTCTTTTGAAAAAACCAGAAAGAAAATCTCTTTGTAGTCGATGCCTTTTTTCTGTGTAAAGTCCTTTGTAACAAAACAAGCCTTGTATCTCTCCACATCACCTTCCAAATCCCTCTTGATCTTAAATATTCATTTGCAACCAATGGATTTCGCATATTTAATCAATTACGATTGTCGTTTATCAATTACAAGTTTATTGTTGTTTCCCGTCTTGTTACCGCTTTCCTTTTAGTAATGATCATTTGATTCTCACGCCTTCTTCCTATTGTTTTCACATTCATTGTTCTTTTTTTTTTTTTTTTTTTTCCTTGTTCTTTACTTGACTTGTGTTATCTTAACATAGTTTTATTTTTCCATGATTTATGCTTAAAAAGTTTTATTTTTCCATGATTTATGGTTAAAAGTTGAATTTGGTGCATATCATCAAGTTATTGGAAAGTTATAATACGTGGATTGAGCACTCGCTCTCTTAAATTAGTTATGGATATAATTTCTACTTAAGTTTATTTATCAAGCTATTGGACCTTCAAGACATTTTACGCGTGAGGGAGGGTGTTACAAGTTGAATTTGTCACACATCAAAAAATTACTAAGCTATTACAGTGTTTATATATTAATTGAGGACCATTTTCCCTTAAACTTACTTTTAAAAATGGGTTTTACCTTAGTCTATTTAACATTCACCGCTTCAATTTTCTCAATTGTTTTAGATGTTAAACTTCCATTGTTGTTTTCTTTTAATGTAGTCGTTAAGGGAAAAAAAGTTATATTTACAAATGTTCCAAATTGGAAGGGATTGAAATTATTGGGTTTTTGTTTTTAATTTAAGATTTAAATAATCCTATAATCCCGATCATATAACTATAATATTGAAATTTGTACAATAACTCTCCTTTCTTTATCCCATCTCACACCTGTTCTTTCTACCAAAGAAGCTCTTACTAGTTTTGTCGTCTCGTTGAAGGCTTTCGCTTTTTGTATTTTAATTAATTTCCTATTTCTAGAGTTTTACACTTTTTTAGTGGTCTCCATTTCTGTTGTCGTTTTCCAAGTTTAGTTGTTTTCTTGTTGTTTAAAATACCTCTTCTCGTTTTAGTTTTCAATTTGCCCGGTGATGAAACAACCTTTTTTTTTTTTTTTTTGAAAGATTGAGACAACAATTATTTGGTTAGTCAAGCTCTGCCTTTTAGTGAAAATATGAGATATGCGAAGAGGAATTCCTTTGGATTTGGTCTCTCAGTCTCGGTTCAGGCGTTTGAATAAAGGAGGGCATTGATCAGCCGCGTAACAATGGGATGCAGTTGAATTTGTTTATTTTGGTTATAATACAAGTCAGCCGATCTGTAATTAGAGATAAAGGTCACAAATTACAATTCCAAATCAAACTTAGCTATGCATTTCACGTGAAAGACATTTCAAAGTTTACTCTAAACCAATTCAATATATTTTTGAGAAATTGTAGTAAGTAGTATTTTTGTGAAAAATAATAAAATAGATAATAAAATTTTAAATTTTTTAAAGTAATAAATTATTAGATAAATAGAAAATTTATTAGGTAACAACAAATTTAAAAGAAGTAAATAAATAATTTACATTTTACTCCAAATATGTTTGAAACTTCCTATTTACTTCCATTGTTTATGTAATAATAATAATAATAATACTATTTACTTCTGTCTCCGTTTTTTTTTTTTTGCTGGAAAGCCATGCAATTTCTTAGGCTTCATAATGGCGTTTCATACATGTTTCTTTTTTTTTTTTTTTTTTTTTAAGGCCTTTTAGGATTATTTTTGTTTTTCATTTAATATGAACAAATTCAAACTGGACTTTGACCAACCAAACATCTTTACAAAAGAACCCAAAAAAAAAAAAAAAGTTTAAAAGAGAATCCTATTTTGTGCAAGTAATTGAAGAATAAATTGATCCTTTTTGAATTTTGCGGTAAAAGAAGAAATTTGCTTCTTTTTTTTTTTTTTTTTTTTTTTGGGTAGAAAAATTGTGATTTTTTTTAGGGCAGAGGCAATTTGATTCGTTTCACCGTGCTTCTTTTTTTGTTGTCGCACATTTACAAGTAAACGACACCTCCTAGCTCCCAGTCAAGCATCATATAGAAATGACAATAAAACGACGCGTCGGATAACACGTATGACGTGTAGTTTGAATTAGATCATTTTCCACACGTACGACGGTTTTCTACGAAGTTCTTCCATCTGATATGGGTAAACAGAGTGGGAGTTTTGGGCGGGTGTTTTCTCAACATGGACAAGACTCTAGGACTACACGTTGGTCTACGTGCTGCCCCAATTCGGAACAATTGGGAGATTCTCTCTCCCAATTGGGTCGTGTGGAAAATGATCTAATTCAAATATTACGTTTCAAAAATCGGGAGACAAAATGTTACAAAAGTTATAATTCCGGAAGAATTTTTGTATCAACAACTCTTTCACATAACATAATATGCTGTGTTTGACATATCATTTTAATTTTAAAAAAATCCAACATAAATGAAATCTATAATTATTTTTTAACAAAAAATACATATTACATTTATTTTTCTTCTCGTGAACACCTATTGTTTTTTATTTTCAAATCAAAATGAATATGCTCGAGCGTCTTATAAACTCATTTAAAAAAAAAAGTTTTAATATATTAATAATACTATAATAACTAACGTATATAATTTAATAATAATTTTATACATGATTTTAAAATCACAAAATAATGACAATTTTGAATCATCATCTCAAGTTTAATAATAATAATAATAATAATATGCTGTTCAACACAGTCAGAGACAAAAAGAGAATGACAAAACACAATTCCATCGATTATCAAAAAAAAAATAAAATAAAATGACAGGAAAGCAGGGCAAGGGTCCTCTGGCCAACCTTTTCTTTGTCTGCTTTCGGCGCCACGCCAATGCCGGAGAAACTTTCACATTAAAGAAACTGCACGGAAACTTCTTGTTGTTTTGTTTTCTTCGCAAAACCATATTTTAATAATTTTACCGACTATATAAAGGTTTCAGAAGGGTAAAAAAAAAAAGCGAAGACGAAAATTGGCAACGCCTGTAAACGGCGCAACCAGAGAGATGCATCTTGCCATGCTCATTTGCGAGTTCGATCCGGAAAAATCGTCCAAAATGTTGGAGGATGCAGCAGCACTCAATTTACTGTATACCTCTTCAACAATCTCCTTTACAAATTGTGCTTCGTCTCTTCAAAATTTCATAACAACAAATACGAACGATCAGTCAATAACAACGCATATCATGAGCTAAACATTCCGGCATGGATTAACGCTACGAAAAATTAAACAGCCATCGATGCTCAAGTTCCTACAAATCTGCAACTTCCGTAAATTTACCGATTTCATCACCACAAATTACAATTTTATCGTTGAAAAGCCCTTTTTCTCTCTCGTGATTATCTGTTTTCCCAATTACCTCCTCTGTAAGAGTAGGCCGGGTAGTGTTCAGCGCTACCACACCGGCTACAATACAACGCTCCTTTTTCATTTTTAATTTAAATTTAAATTGTTCTAAATATTCTATTCTGATCACAATCCTGGCTGATTCTCCGTCTGTAAATCCAAAACCCTATATCTAATAATTTCTTGTCAATTCTCGTGCTGAACTTTGAAGTCAAAAAGAGTAAAAATTCTCAAACCACCGAAAATATTTCATTCATGGAAGTCGAAAAAAATTAAGAAAAATCAGAAAAATTAAAAGAAATGCTGACCCGTCCTTCAGATCAAATCCAGGTAGTCTGGCCACTTCTGCCAATGCTTTTCTCCAGCTTTCTACCTCATAATCTTTCTCACGTCTCTCAAATGCCTTTCCGAAATCTCCGGTCTGATTTTCCGCACCACATCGCTCCACATGGTAAAAAACTGGTATGACGATCTGACCTCTGTTCTTCATACAATCAAGAATCTTGACAAGTTCGATCAAGCACCACTTGGATGAAGCGTATTGAGGTGAGATAATGATTATCGAACATGTTGACTTCTCGATTGCTTGAATCAGCTGTGGCGATACGTACTCGCCTATCTCCATGTCTTCATCGTCGGTAAAAGTCTTGATTCCCTTCTCGCACAACGCAGCCTTCAGATGAGCTCTGAATTTGTTGCGAGTATCTGTGCCTCTAAAGTTCAAGAACGCATCGTACTTTGTTGACAGATTTGGAGTGGATGAGTATAAATTGGACGAAGATGATGCCATTTCTTTTCTTCCTTTTTTGATCTTTTTCTTTCTTTTTTTTTTTCTCCTTTTTGATTCAGAGGCAGAGAGCGAAGATCTCTTCAATGGCCTGATTGCAAGAATTGCACGACCTTCTCTGCTGACGGAACACAACGGAGAGGATCGGCGGCGATAGGAAGAGAGGAAATTTTGCTCGAGTAAGAGATGGTTCTTTTTTGAAACTCTACTTTCTCCCTTCGGAGAATCTGGGACTGAGACTTGGCCATGTTTGGTCAATGGAGAAAGTGCAAAGATGCTTCCTTTTTCTTTTTTTTTTACAATGGGATCTTATCATTGTCTTTAATGGTTGAGATTAAAAATTTGCACCAATATTATTGTGAGATTGGAACACACAATCACACTTGAAAAATCAGGAAAAAAAAAAAAAAAAACCTTTCTTTAAAAAAAAAATTATAGAGCTTGGGTTGCCATTGCTGTCACTGTCGCCGTCGCCGTCTCCATCGCCGGAGGGTTGCTGAGGAAAATTGCGATGGCTGGCGTCCCCATTACCGACTGATATGGAAAACCAGCAATCCCACTCCCGCTGGCGCGGATCTGGCTGATCAAAGTTGTTTGCAATCTAAGGGGTTCGATTGGAGGCTCCGATGAATCTAGAATGGGCCACCCACCCTATGTTGCCCGTCGCCTGAATTGCCCACCTTGCATCAGCGCCGTTGGCTTGGGGTTTGTCCCTGATGGTGACAACTCGAAGCCACAGCCACCATCGCCGTGCACCACTAGGAGCCCCAGGTGAAGGCAAAGCAGATCAGCAGACACACCGGCATAGTCGGACTACCAGCTTTTTATTAGAAAAGATACTATTAATATTAGGAAAAGTTACTATTTTGTATGTAATTATTCTTATTAAGAACTTTTGATTTATTTATAATATTATAATTTAGAATAGTCTCTTCTTTTCGGTAGATTTGTAAATATGAAGTAACGTATCCGATTCTGTGTACTTGTAAATTGTACACATATGGGAGTCTATTCATAGTGTTTATTACTAATGAATTCATTGTTCTTATGTCCTGTTCAGTTCATGGACATAAGCACATCCACATTAAACATCTTTATGTTTTTTTCCTCCTTTTATTATTATTATTTATTTATTATTCAATTTTCTATATGACATAAGAGCTCACGATCGACCTTAAATCCTGAAAACTCCCTCCACCCTCCTATCTTCACATAATCATCGCCCTATCACTCTCCTTACCAACTTCTTCACATAATTCCCTTACTCCCACCCCCTCCCCTTTCCATCACGTTTCTATCACCCACACACATGGAGTTAAAAAAAAAAAAAGAAAAGAAAAGAAAAAAAAAAACCACATTTATCCCCGAACCAAAAAAAAGTTGCCAAAAAAGGAAAAAAAAAAGCCCTATCACTATCCTTTTATTTTTATTTTTTTTGTGTCTACTTTAATATTTTTAGTATTGTGATTATACTCAAACGAGTCACCAATCTTTTGATCCCAACGTTATTATGTCCAATTCTGATGATTATGTCCCAACGTTTATGCGCCATTTCTCTATGTACACAAGTGCCTATTGTCTTCTCCCTCCTCTTCTGACGATGGTTGTCCCTACCCTTAAGTGCATATTATCTCCTCCCTCCTTTTCTAATGATTGCCATTATTTTGTGCCCAAGCTCCTTCTCTTGACGCTTGTTGTTCATTTTCTGTGCTCTTGCGTTCTAACCTATTTTAGTTTTACATTTCTTTTTCAAAGTTAACGATAACTTTATAAAATAAAGTTATTTGAGCATTCTCAAGCTTATATTGTTGCTATAATCTTAAAATTTTATCTTAATTTTCTCCCAAATTTATTATGTTATCCCAAATGTGTAGGTTAAATTATGTTAAGAGAGTTAAAAATAACAATTTCGAGTAAAAATTATGATTAAAATGATTTAAAATAGCAAAAGAAAATTCGGAGCCAACGTCAACCATTCGCGCGAGTATCCATGGGTGCTCATTCGCCCGTCCTGGCCGTTAGATCTGCCTGAAGGAGGCCCAGATTGGCGAATACGTCACACACGCCTAGACAGGCATGAGATCCATCTGCGTGTCAGCACCCTTAGGCCGTGCCGGATCCAGTGCATCGCATCTCATCGTGATTTTGTGTGCCTGTGAGCTTGAGCCATCCCAGCTCGCCACACAGCCCCAACTTCGACGCTTGCCAGTTGCTGCTTGTCGCTTGTTCGCGTGGGTTCTATGCCCAGAGCTGACTTGGGTTAGCCTCCCTACGGCTGAGAAAAAAAAGAAAAGACAAAAAATTATAATAAAAAGGAGAAAATTGAAGGAGGCAGCGGCTGGGAGGTTATTTAAAAAAAAAAAAAAAAAAAAAGCCTTGGGCTCTGTGTTGAGGATCTTTGGCTGCGGGAGAAGCCGAAAACCATAGAAGAAAAGGAAGAAAAAAAATATATTTTAAGTGTTAGGTTAAGTTTTTTATAAAATTAGGAAGAGATTATCTTGAATTATCAAAAAGAAAGGGAGAAGAAAAGTTAGGAGAAGGCTTTGGAGACCTGTAATACGTCCAATTTGGGTTTTTCTTGCTTTATTTTCTTATCTTTTTATTTTTATAATTTAAGAATGATTGAACTGTTATTTTATAAATTTCTATTTTTATTTATTAAGTAATTTTCTTCTCTAGGGATACGATCTATTCCGATTATAATAATTTGAATTTTTCTATTTTTAATTAATTGATATTCTATTCCAATTCTATGTTAATGTAATTAATCAGTGCTTAATGATTGTAAATGCTTGATCACCATTTGCATGAGTTGGTGTTTGATTTAAGACTGATAAGTGATAATTGAATAAACCATTGTTTAATCTACTATGAGATTGTTATAAGCTTGAGATAATTATGAAACTTGTACAGCATTATAAACTTTCTGTTCTTAATAAATTGTGATAAGCTTAGAGTTTGAGACCGAGAGATGATAACGGGCTTATTGTGAGATAAATTGTTAATACTTAAGAAAAATTAGTGATTATATTAGTGAGATTCACTGGCAACATAGGGAATAGATGTTGATTAATTAGATTAGATGATTTGAATATTATTAATCCAGTGAAATTAGAAACACTAGATTTTTAATATTTTGAGTCTTTTGTCTTTTTACTTATTTTGTTATTTTTATTTTAAAAAAAATCACTTTTCAGTTATTCAAATAAGTTGGAGTTAATATTATTGTTATAATTGGTAATAACAATTCCTGTGAGAATAATATTTTACTAATCACTTTATTACTTATTTACGATATTGTGTACTTACAATTTTCAACAACAATTTAAAAAGAAAAAAAAAGTAAAAATTGCCCAAAAAAAAGGGAAAAAATTATTTATTTAAGTTTCTTATGTTACAGTTCAAGATTGGACTTCATATCAAAATTGCATCTTGCTGGGCCATATTAAAAAAGATAGTATTAGTATTAGAGAAAGTTGCTATTTTGTATATAATTATCCTTATTAGGAACTTTTGATATGTTTGTAATATTGTAATTTAGAATAGTTTACTATTTCGGTATATTTGTAAGTATTAGGTAATTTATCTAATTTTGTATGCTTGTAACTTGTATTTATATGGGAGTCTATTCATAATGCTCCTCACTAATGAATTTATTGTTCTTAATCTGTGGATATAAGCATATCTACGTTAAACATCTTTGTATTTTTCTCATCGTTCTATTATTATTATTATTATTCTTATTATTTTCTTATTTAATTTTCTATACTTTCTTTCTCGTCTCCAATCAGTATGGATTGATAGATCTGATAAAGGGGAAGGCACTGGCAAGTCGCAATGACTTTTGCAACAGTGAATGTGCCGGAGAAGATGGCGAGGGAGAGGAGGGCAGTATGGGGGTCCCGTGGGGTTCAAGGGTGCAGAAGGAGGTAGAGTGGATGACGCCGGAAGGCCACGGAGATGGTGGAGAACTGGGTTTACAGCCCAAGCTCTGCAATTGTTTTTTCAAGAAAGGTTTTTTTTTTTTTTCCCCTGATTTTTCAAGTGTGATTATGTGTTTCAATCTTACAATGGTATTGGTGCAAACTTTTAATCTCAACCATTGAAGAAAATATAATGGTTAAAATTTTTTTACACCATCAATGAAGTGAAATTGCTTTATTCCATTGTAGAATCCCTATTTTTTAAGGTCATTTATGTACATAAAATTTACACCCCACCATTATTTGTTATCATCTTCAATACTTAAAACCTCTCACTTTGCTATTTTAAAATTTTAAATTTGCTTCTATTTGAATCACTAATTAGAGTTACAATTTTATAAGGTAGAATTGATTGACTTTTTAAAATTGATTGACTTTTTAAAAACTAGTTATAAATATTGTCTGACTTTTTAAAAAAAGATAAAAATAATAAATAAAAAAAGTACTCCTTAATTGGAGATAAACCCAAACAAACCATTAAACTTACTTAACTCCCTCCATTGGAATTTCCATTAAAACAAAACATACAAATAAAATAATTTCAATGAGAATTTTAAAACTGATTGAATTAGGGGTACATGGCAAACCAAGACTGTCCAAAATTTAAGTAGTTTAGATGGTTTTTTTAGCAGATGGTTTGGATTGTTTGTTAAACGGTTTTGTTTTTACACTAATAAATTTATTATATTATAACTAATTTCTTAAAGTACTTTACATATTTACCTAAAAGTTATATATATTGTTTACAAGCAATCTTTCACCTTTTTTCAAATGAGAAAAAAAAAAAAAAGGAACTTCATTAATTATAAAACAATTTTTTTTTTTGTTTGGTTTATTTCCATTATACTACGAAATTAAGTTCAAATTCTAACCATAACAATTACTCCTACTAACCTATCCCAAGGTTCAAAATACAAGTCATAAAGGAATAACAATACCAAAATGAGTGGATCATACTAAAAAGATAAAAGTATTCAAAATAATATACTAATTTTTTTTATTAAAAAAAGAAAAAGACAAAAAGGATGATGTATTAACATATTAACAAGAGTTCAACAATGTAAATGAAAATAATAATTAAATAAATTGGCTTATCGAGTTTGCATATTAAACTAGCTAATAAGTTTTGTAGTTTATTACATTATACAGATTCAAAATTAAAATCCAAAATCTATCAGAAAAATAAAATAATAATTAGAAAATACTAAGAAGATTGGAAGGTTTGACACCACAATTTCGTTTAACAAATCATAACTAAACGCTTATCATGGCAGTTATTATAAATCATAGCACAATGAAAGATCACAAACTCCTCTAAGAAAAACTCTGACGATGAGAGATGACTAACAAAAGAGCCACTTTAAAAAAAATTAACAGTAGAGCTCGAGAAACGTATGATGTAGTTATAGATTGTTCAAAACTACCATCATAGAAAATCCCACCACCATAGATAGGTCTGTCTTGCTCCGAAACCATTTCGAAAATATTCATTTTTATGTTTCTTAATCAATCTAAATTTTTTTTGAACCAAATCTATGCTTAAAATTAACCTATTAGGGTGGTGATCATTTTAATCTATACGTGCTATGATTAATATTATAATGTATGTGCTTTGAGGGCTTTGTATAGCTTTTTTTAGTTGATCCGTTTCAACTTCAAGTTTAATATGATGAAATTAGGAATACTAACTATATGATACATTTATAAATGTAGTTCAAATATAATGTATGGTGCATTGGTGGGATTTGGATTTTGGAGACAGCTAGTTTTTAGTTTGTACTAAGGTTTTCCAAAATATAATTTATAAAAACAAGAGGACTAGAATATTTTGCAAATCTTTCAACCCCTTTGATTGATCATCTTTGGTTATAGATTGACTAATGTAGCTTCAATTTTTTTTTATTTTTTTATTTCTTAATACTAGGGTTTATCTCAGATGCTTACTGTATTGATATTAGGTTGCCATTCAAATCGAAATCTTGAAGGACTTGTCTGCTAACCCATTTAAATTGACAGAGACTGAGCGGATTCTCGTCATAGATTCGGGATTCTCATGAATATCCCCCAATTTAGTTGTCTCCCTTTAATTAATTTCACGATACAAATGAATTAATGAATAGTAATACACTTATATTCGACGTTACGACTTAAGTTGAAAGAAAACAAATCTCTAATTCTTAATTTTTAATTTTTTTTAATCTCGAACTTAGAATTATAAATGCTGTTATATATTATGCCTAAAATATTAATGTAAAGACAGAATATAACTAAATGTGTTGAAGGTTGTGAATTTTTAAGCCTGTTCCCATTCCATAACTGGCAACAGTTAAATTTTATCTCTTTACTAATCTGAACCAATTTATATCGGGTTCACGTTTAAGATGAATCACGGTAAATAGATTTATGGAAAAAAAAAAAAAAAAAACCATAATATATAAATAGTTTCATCCGTATATTTGGAGTTGGATGTATGAGCCATACTCCAGACTTTACGAAAAAATGTTTACTGTTGTAATATTGAGTTTGAACTGATTTTGTGTGGTTATATTTGGTTTATGGACTTCTTTTTATGAAGGTAATTTTAGCCTTATTTATATACCAGTTGAATCCAGGTGCTTATTTAGTTTTTTCAAAATTTATGGGATATATAGGCAAAATTAGATAAATGAAACATTTTTAAATACTTATTTGAGTAAATGATCGATTATTTCATTTAAAATCGATTGATTCACCGTAACTGATCTTCGGGAAAAAAAAAAAAAAAAAAGAGTCAATTTTTTGCTTATTTCATAAAATTCGGTCATTTCTTCAAAAAAAAATTTTTTTTTTTTTTTTGAGAAAAAGGTGATTTACACAAATGCCAAAGAGTACATAATGCACATCTGTAAGTATTAAATTTTCAAAAAATAAATAGTTTAATTTTTTTACTTATCATTCTCTTAAGAATTTAGCATAATTGTGTAACAAATTTTTGAGGAAAAAAAAATTCTAAATATGAAAATATTTTTATTTAATTTTAGCTATTTTTGTCTTAAATCAATCATCACAAAGTTTTTAAAATTGTTTGACAATTATTATTACCTTCACTTAAATAGGAAGAAAGAAAAGGCAAACGTACAGCATAAATTTTTTTTTTTTTTAAATTCAGTTGCAAATCAAATAAAAAACTAATTAATAATATGTATGAGAAGAAAAAATCTATTTAGATATAAATATATATCTGAGGAAATTTTAAAACGTATATAAAATTTAGAGATATTATCAGTAGTTATTATTTTTAGATCATTTAAATTTAATTCAATGATTGAGATATTGAAGGTGCATGGATAAAATAGGCATTGGCACTAGGATTACAAATGTTTTTTTTTTAAATCTGTAAGAAAAAAAGGTAATTTCCATGGACGCCGGCAAGCACGCCCAACCGGCCAACCAACCCACCCCAGCATCCCGGCCATCACGTCATCACTGGCCAGCACGCCCAACCACCCTTCCCCCCACCTCAGCATGCTGGCCATCGCGCACCCACTCGCTCTGTCACCGGCGATGGAGAAGAGAGAGAAAGGGAGGAGAGAACCAACACAACCCAGCACACCGGCCATCAGGCCGTCACTGGCCAGCACGCCCAACCCCCCCCCCCCCCAACCACCTCAGATGCCGGCCATCGCGCACCCACTCGCGCCGTCACCTGCGGTGAAGAAGAGAGAGAAAGAGAGGAGAGAACCAACCCAACCCAGCACGGGGCCTTTGCAGATAAGGGATTAAAATGGGAAACTGATGCAAGACTAACCTCAAGAGAGAAAACATTGCAAGACTAACCTCCTTCATTAATCAATTTTTTGTTTTCTCTAAAATACCCTTTACAAGTAAAAAAAAAAAAAAAAAGATATATGAGATAGATAAAGGATCTGAAGGGCGGGAAAAGAGGTTCCGAAAAGAGGGGGGCCGGACCAGGGCCAGTCCTGCCGGAAAATGTACTGATCCGGCCGGAAAATGTACTGTTCCGGAATTTTTTTTTTTTTTATCATTTTTGAAAAAATATATATTTTGTACATTTTCCGGCCTGACCAGGCCGGACCAGGGCCAGTCCGGCCGGAAAATTTACTGGTCCGGCCGGAAAATGTACTGTTCCGGAATTTTTTTTTTTTTTATCATTTTTGAAAAAATATATATTTTGTACATTTTCCGGCCTGACCAGGCCGGACCAGGGCCAGTCCGGCCGGAAAATGTACTGGTCCGGAAATTTTTTTTTTTTTTTTACAATTTTTGAAAAAATATATATTTTGAACATTTTCCGGCATGACCAGGCCGGAAAATGTACTGGTCCGGCCGGAAAATGTATTGTTCCGGAATTTTTTTTTTTTTTTACAATTTTTGAAAAAATATATATTTTGTACATTTTCCGGCATGACCAGGCCGGACCAGGGCCAGTCCTGCCGGAAAATGTACTGGTCCGGCCGGAAAATGTACTGTTCTGGAAATTTTTTTTACTTAAATTTTATGATATTTGAAAAAAAAAAACGCCAGACTTAGGCCTGACCAGTCCCAATTTGGCGTGATATCTGAACCGGCCTTACCGGGGCCGGTCATGCCGGGCCAGAAAAACAGTTTGTTCGTTGTGCTCTGTGTTTTTGGGTTTTTTTTTTTTTTAAATATAAATAAGTTTAAGTAAAAAAAAAAAAAAAAAAAAAAAAGAAACTTTGGTTTTGCTAAAAAAGTTATTGACTCCTAAGTAATATTTTTAATTTATACTACGTCATATTAGGTAAGCCGTACTCTAGCTTTTTCGCTCTTTTTTTTTTTTTTTTCCAATCTAAAAAAATTTTAGCTTAAAAAAAAACTTTGTTATTGCTAAATAAGAGACGAAATTAATATATATATATATATATAAAGCAACGACCATCATAGTATATTTTTAACTATTACAAAAGAATGGGTGGTTGTTGGATCATTCACCTATGTGAATATGATAAACCCCGTAATTTCTTTTCTATTTATTAGATGTAGTGATCGGGAAAAAGAACGTTTTATTAAAAAAAAATTAAAAAAGATAACACCACGGTACGGGGAATTTCAATTCCGGACCAGCATGTCCGGTTAAAAAATGAAAACAAGGGAGAACACCCCGGTCCGGAGAATTTCAATTCCGGACCGACATGGCCGGATGTCCGGTTAAAAAAATAAACCAAATGTAGAACACCCCGGTCCGGAGAATTTCAATTCCGGACCGGCATGTCCGGTTAAAAAAAGAAGACAAGGGAGAACACCCCGGTCCGGAGAACCGTGATTAAATTTCAAAAAAATAAATTATAAAATTTAACAATAAACTATCTAAAATTTGCACTCATAAGAGATACAAAATTATACCTAAAGTTTAACAATAAACTATCTAAAGTTTGCACTCATAAGAGATAAAAAATTATACATAAAGTTTAACAATAAACTAAGAAGATTTTTGTATCATTTCTAGATACTGATATGTCATTGAATTATTATACTTCTTGTGTTCAATTTGGATAGAAAATAATATAGTTATGTTTAAAAAAATTTAAATGTGCGTAATTTTAATTAAAAAAAAAATTTAAGACAATTTAACAAGTTTTTCACAACACCTTCGGGTTCTCCGGACCGGCATGCCGCCCTAACCGGACATTTAGGCCGGTCCGGAATTGAAATTATCCGTACCGTGGTGCTATCCTTTTTTTTTTAAAACCTTCTTTTTCCCGATCACTACGGGGTCTATCATATTCACATAGGTGAATCATCCAACAACCACCCATTCTTTTGTGATAGTTAAAAATATACTATGATGGTCGTTGCTCTATATATATATATATATATTAATTTCATCTCTTATTTAGCAATAACAGGTTTTTTTTAAACAAAAATTTTTTTCGATTTGAAAAAAAAAAAAAAAAAGCGAAAAAGCTAGAGCATGGCTTACCTAAAAACTTAGGAGTATAAATTTAAAATATTACTTAGGAGTCAAAAACTTTTTTAGCAAAACCAAAGTGTACAAATCCGGCTCGACCAGGGCCTGGTCATGCCACAAAATGCATAAAATATATATTTTTTCAAAAATCAGAAAAAAAAAACCCGAGTCCAGAAAACCCGTGAGATGAGTCATAAAAAAAAATAAAAAAACAAACCCGTGAGATGAGTCATAAAAAAAAAAAAAAAATTCCGGCCGGACCAGTGCATTTTCCGGCAGGACTGGCACTGGTCCGGAAAACCCGAGAGTCCATTTGTTGGGCAAAAAAAAAGAGAGAATTATGGCTCTCGGGTTTTCCGGACCGGGCCGGACCGTTACCGGTCCGGTCCGGTCAGGAAAACCCCATGTGTGAAAAAAAAAAACCTCAGATTTTCCGGACCGGGCCGGACCGGTACCGGTCCGGTCCGGTCAGGAAAACCCGAGAGCCCATATGTGAGCCAAAAAAAAAATAAAAATAAAATAAAATAAAACCCGTGAGATGAGTCATAAAAAAAAAAAAAAAAAAAAATTTCCGGCCGGACCAGTACATTTTCCGGCATGACTGGCACTGGTCCGGCATGACTGGCACTGGTCCGGCCTGGTCATGCCGGAAAATGTACAAATCCGGCATGACCAGGGCCTGGTCATGCCACAAAATGCATAAAATATATATTTTTTCAAAAATCAGAAAAAAAAAAACCCGAGTCCAGAAAACCCGTGAGATGAGTCATAAAAAAAAATAAAAAAATAAACCCGTGAGATGAGTCATAAAAAAAAAAAAAAAAATTCCGGCCGGACCAGTATATTTTCCGGCATGACTGGCACTGGTCCGGCCTGGTCATGCCGGAAAATGTACAAATCCGGCATGACCAGGGCCTGGTCATGCCACAAAATGTATAAAATATATATTTTTTCAAAAATCAGAAAAAAAAAAACCCGAGTCCAGAAAACCCGTGAGATGAGTCATAAAAAAAATAAAAAAATAAACCCGTGAGATGAGTCATAAAAAAAAAAAAAAAATTCCGGCCGGACCAGTACATTTTCCGGCATGACCGGCACTGGTCCGGCCTGGTCATGCCGGAAAATGTACAAATCCGGCATGACCAGGGCCTGGTCATGCCACAAAATGCATAAAATATATATTTTTTCAAAAATCAGAAAAAAAAAAAACCCGAGTCCAGAAAACCCGTGACATGAGTGATAAAAAAAAATAAAAAAATAAACCCATGAGATGAGTCATAAAAAAAAAAAAAAATTCTGACCGGACCAGTATATTTTCCGGCATGACTGGCACTGGTCCGGCCTGGTCATGCCGGAAAATGTACAAATCCGGCATGACCAGGGCCTGGTCATGCCACAAAATGTATAAAATATATAGTTTTTCAAAAATCAGAAAAAAAAAAAAAAAACCCGAGTCCAGAAAACCCGTGAGATGAGTCATAAAAAAAAATAAAAAAATAAACCCGTGAGATGAGTCATAAAAAAAAAAAAAAAAAAAAATTCCGGCCGGACCAGTACATTTTCCGGCCGGACTGGCACTGGTCCGGCCTGGTCATGCCGGAAAATGTACAAATCCGGCATGACCAGGGCCTGGTCATGCCACAAAATGCATAAAATATATATTTTTTCAAAAATCAGAAAAAAAAAAAACCCGAGTCCAGAAAACCCGTGAGATGAGTGATAAAAAAAAATAAAAAAATAAACCCGTGAGATGAGTCATAAAAAAAAAAAAAAATTCCGGCCGGACCAGTATATTTTCCGGCATGACTGGCACTGGTCCGGCCTGGTCATGCCGGAAAGCAGCCGGACTTTTTTTTTTTTTTTCCTCTGAAGATGAATTAAGGGGTTTTTGGTCTTTTGTCATAAAAATTGAATTAAAAAAAATAAAAATAAAAAATCAGTTAGAACGGAGGTTAAATTTGCAACAGGGGTTCATTTGGGGCTTATATATGCATTTGTTCCACCCAGCACGCCGGCCATCGCACTGTCACTGGTCAGCATGCCTAACCACCCCACCCCTCACCCCAACACGCCGGCCACCGCGCACCCACTGGCGCCGTCACCGGCCAGCATGCCCAACAGCACCCTCCCCCTCCCGCAGCACGCCGGCCATCGCACGCGTCACCGGCCAGCACGCCCAACCGCCCCTCCACCCATCTCAGCACGCCGGCCATCGCGCACCCACTCGCGCCGTCACCGACGGTGAAGAAAAGAGAGAAAGAAAGGACAGAGTGTGGCAGTGAAGAAGAGAGACAGTGAGGAGTTATATTTATTTTTTATTTTTTGAGGAAAAAAAGAGGAGTTTTAGTATCTCTAATATCAAATTTACACAAAATCACAACTGTATACTTTAAAAGTATCTCAATAACAGTCTTTGGATTGATAACCACCGATAGTATCTCAAAGAGAAACTCTATCACAGTCTCTCTCTGAGATTTAAAGGGTAAATCATTTTAGAGAGGGAGATGACCCCTTTGGTTTCATTTCTAATTGTTTTTTAAAATGTTTCAGCATCTCTTTTGAGGAGTAAAAATGAAAACGTTTCCTAAATAACGTTTGTTTAGCAAATATTTTGAAAACAAAAACAAAAAAAATGATTACGATTTTTGTAAAGGAAATAAAGATAGGTTAAAAGTTATTTTTTCATTTTTATTTTAATTTTTAAGATTATATAACTTGACTTACGTTTTTAGAAACTTATCTAAATAAAATTCACCTTCTTCTTATACCTACATCAATATTTTTAAAATTCGTAACCTAATATAATTTCAAAACAATATCATTATTAAGGTATTCACATTTTTATTTTCACATCAAAAACAAAATTATTTTTGAAACAAATGAAAACAATACCAAACTTCCCTTTATTTTTTTGCAAATACCCACGTTCTTGCAATTTGTTTTCATTAATGACTTCCACTCACAAGAGAGAGTGCAGAGAGATAAGAAAGAAAAGACAAGAGAGAGGGGACAAAGAAAGACGTGAGACAAGAATCAGAGAGGATTGATTTAAAAAGCACAAACGAAGAAATAGTTGGACAAAGTTAAAGAAGCGAGAAAAATTGTGTCGAGAGGCAGTGCATTAATCACCGAAGGAAAAGAAAATGGAAGGCAAAATAGATAAACAAGATGTTTGAACAATGATATATGAGTGTACAATAAACAAACTGTGATTTCTATATCACACTAGTTAAAACACGTGCTGTGCACGTGTAGGAGCTTTAGTTTAACCTTTTTAGTGTTCTAAATTCATAATTATTTTACATGATTCCAGTAAAAAAAAAAAAAAAAAAATAGATATATGATGCACATTCTTTTAACTAAATGATATAGTGAATTTTGACAAATAATAATAATAAAAGAGTTGGGCTTGTTTGCAACTTTGTTAATATATTAGTTTGTAATAAATTTTGAAAAATATTGGGGGTACATTTCCTTATTATAAAAGTTATATCCACTCCTAAAAAACTCACTACAAGATAAAATAACTTGACGAAAAGTTTAAATAGTGAATTGTGAGAGGATGAATAGTTAAGAAACTCTTATTTCTAGTATAATTATAGATATAGATATACTAGTTGTACGTGCGTGCTTCACACTCGTGGATTTAGTTTGTTACATATACATGTATATTATTTTTTAAGTTTTTTTATTTAAAAGAATGTAGATATAAGATTCCTTAGTGAAGCATGAGCGAATTAAAAGTATTTTTCAAAAAGTTAAGAGCAAAAAATGTAAAAAAATAAAAATAAAAATAAAAATAAAAGAAGGTAAAAAACAAAAACAAAAATAAAACAAGTAAAAACTTTTTAGTTCAAAAGATAAAAGGAAAAAAAAATTGAAAAAATCCTAAAAAGGACAAAATAAAAAAACCAAAATTTTTAACAGTAAAAGACTGGAGCTTTATAAAATAGTAATATATATATATATATATATATATGTATATCTATATATAGAGGAAGAGTGTTTTATCCAGTGAAGTCAGACTCCAGCAGAGAGAGAAAGATTGTACCGTAATAATAAGAAGTTGTATCTTAGGGAGGATGGACACCATTCCATTTTAAACTCATTTCAAATTTTTTTTTGTCTTTTTTTTAAAAAGTTTTTATCTTTTTTCCAAAAAGTTTTTTGTCTTTTCTGAAAATTCAAAAAAATTTACTATTACAATTAAAATATTTTAACTTAAATTAACACACCAAACACCCCCTTAGTAAATGTTAGGCTCCGTTTGAAACGAAAGTTTAAACTTAAAGTTTAAATTTTTATTTTTATTTTTTTCTAAAAAATTTTTTTATCTTTTTTAAAAATTCAACAAATATTACTATTTAAATTTAAAAATTTCAACTCAAACTCATTCACTAAATGAACCCTTATTTTTTTTTTAATTAAAACTGTATATTTTTTGATCCAACGACCTAAGGGAGGCGGCCATTTTTATCCGGTAAGAACGGAGTGTAGGGCAAGAGAGCCGGCCTATACCTATATATATGTAGTTGTCTTTGATTTGGTCTCTTATTACGTTCTTACTGTCGAAAATATAGGGGGTGTTTGGTTGGTTAGTTTGAGTTGAAATATTTTAGTTGTAATAGTAAATTTTTTTGAATTTTCAGAAAAGACAAAAAACTTTTTGGGAAAAAGACAAAAACTTTTTAGGAAAAAGACAAAAAAAAGTACAGTTTGAGTTGAAATGAAATATGAAACAAACACCTCCATAAACTCAATCGATTAGAGGAATAAGCTCCTCCCCCGACTGATGATCTGTTATTTAACAATAACATATCTCCTAAAAAAAAAAAAAAAAAACATATCCCTTTATTCAAAAAGAAATTATTTCAATGCAGCTCAAGACATGTATATCTTTTTTGATAAATTCAAGAGATATATTTTTGGATCTTATCAATCATGCCGGTCATTTTTGTACTCTAATCGATTATAAATGGCGTCCCCTCGTTGGTCCATTCAGAAGATAAAAGAAATGAATAGTGAGATATAAGATCGGTTTGGCTGGATTGTTGGAAATGAATTGATCACGCAAAATAATTGATTGCCAATTTGATCACGTAATGTAATTGTATGTCAATTCCCATGCATATCATGTTTAATTCCTTTCAACACATAAATCATTACATTCATATTTATATTTAAATTTATATGTTATATAATTAAGTTTACAAACAGAACGTAAACTTTAATGCACTTAGGAGTTAGGACAGATTATGCGGATTGAAAATAAATTGTAATAAAAGAAATAGCATAAAGATTTGACACGTGTTCTTAAAAAAATCTATAAATAGATCTTATTTTGTTTCTCATATCGTTATTATGAGCAATATTTAAAAATAAAAATCATCTTATTTCGGTTTGAAGCAAGAAAGTTAAAGACTTTTGAAGTTTGAATTTTTTTTAAAATGAAAAAGATAAAAAGTGAGACGTAGGTTTAAGAGTTTTTTAACTGAGTAGTAAATTTTAGTTGAATATTATTTGAAACGGAACCTTAATAAATGTATTCATTTTTAAAAATTAAGCAAAAATTCAAAATTTAAATATAATAAAATACCCTCAAAATAAGTTCAAAAAATAAACACAAAAAATTGATTTTAATTCAAAATTGTAGTTTTCATTCTCAGTACCCACCACAAGAATATGTAGATAATTAGTCATAGAAGAACTCAATGTTCACGGTGATGATTTTCTAACCTCTACTTTTTGTTTGCAAACTGCTGTGTGGTAGGAATTAGGATAACTATTGATCCCTATTCTATCTGACAATCATTATGAGACTGAAGATAATATTTTGTTGATTATTAGTTTACGTTTGATTTATCACTTAAAAATAAAATCTTTAAGTTAGAATTGATTGATTTTTTAAAAATTAATAATAAATATTATTGATTTAAAAAAAAAATTAAAATTAAAATCAAAATTACGATTTAATTAAAATTAAACCGTAACTCTAAACAAAACCTCTTTTAACGGTCTTTTTCTTTCGTCTCTTCTTCTTCATCTCTTGGTAAACGTGAAAAATTAATGTCCTGTATATTATGTTAACATTATTAGGAGTGTCAGTCATCTTTATCCTCGATTGCTCAACATGGAATCATGTCATTATTAAAACGCATATATCAATGGATCCATATTATTTATTCATTTTTTAATATCTTAAATAATATCTAATCAATAATATTATATCAAATTATCTTAAAAAATTTAAAATATTTTATAATTAATCTTTCATATCTTAATATCTAACTTACTTTTAATTATGTATCAAAATATAATTAATTAGATAATATTTAAGACATTAAAATTAGATATGAGATGTCAATCCTATACCAATACGTGTTTGTGTGTGTATATATATTTCTAACTTGAGGTAAGGGATTTGATCTATATGTCCGTGATGATTTATTACCAAATGATAGCTTATATATTTGCAATCACAAATGTTATCATACTAGTTGATAAGAACATGCTACATACGTGCAGAATAAATAAACAAAATAAAACACAACAAAAGCAAAAACAAAAGAAAAAGTAAACAAAAAGAAGAAAAATCCATATGACATTGATGTGAATACCTTGGGATGATAACATGATAATCATGTGATTATCACGTGATGAACAGAAAAGAAATGATGAAAATCTCCATTTGTGCTTTTAAAGAGAGTTAAAAGATATATACCTTTAACATGTATAAAAGAGTCAATATCTTTTTTATCTCTCCTCCACCTTGAGCCATGTGTTGCTTCTTCATTTCTCTCTCTCTCTCTCTCTCTCTCTCTTTTTTTTTTTTTTTTTTTTTTTTTTTTTTCTGGTTTTTCCTTTTCCTTTTCCTTTTTTCCTTTCATGATGGACATCCACACTGTTGTGACAATTCCTTTCTTTTTCATTTTCCCCCCCTGCTATTCATTATCTTTCATACGTTCCTTTCTTTAGTTTTCACAATTTTTTTGTGTAATCTTTCAAAAGTTTTTCTTTCCACTTTATTTACGCTGCCAACTCGTTTGATTATTTCTAATTTTTTGGAAAGAATTTCATATCATCACAATTATTTTTAAAGGCACTATTCTAATTTTGCTCAAATACATAATCCCTAATATTTATAAGTAAAACATACTCTAATTTTTTAATAGGATTTTTAGTATCACATATAAAATATTACCCTCACATTTATTTTCCAATTTTAATGTTAGCTCTGAATGAACAAAACATATACAAAATATCACTTTATATTTCCTCTTAACTTTAATAGTCTAAAATCAAATTATCATATTACATCTTTAAGTTTTTTTGCCCCCCTAAAAATTTAACTTTAACACTCATGTCCTATCTTTCTTTCTCAAATTATCTCAAAAAATTTTTTATAACTTGTATATCATTATCACTTTATATTTATCAAATACAACATTCATAAAAACTTTTTTTAATCCTCTAAAATGGTTTCATTAATGTGTCTTTATTTGAACATTTTTCTCTTTCGATTTGTCCACATAAAGACATTTGGAAAAAAAAAATTTTTGACAACATTATATTCTACTGACATGTTGAGTCTCGCATGCAGAGCACGTGTTTAAACTAGTTTATATTATGTTGAAAATAATATGTATTTTAGAGTTAGAGAATATTCATTAATTCTTCCTATGTTGAACAATACACATGATTTAGGGGCCTTTTGGGAACAATATTTTCAGATGGAATTGTACAACTCAACTCCTAAACTCTTAAATCTACATCTTATTTTTTTTCCCATTTATTTCAAATTGATTTTTTTAACACATTTTAAATTTTTTCACTATTTTCTATATCACAATTCATTTTTAATTCAAACTTTTACAACATACAAGACTCCAACTCCAACTATTGTTTCAAACGGGTCCTAAATTTTCTCATACGGAAAAGTATTATTGCATTAATTGAATTTTTGCTTAATAGAATTAAAAAAGAAATACTCCCATTTTTTTTTTTTTTATGAGGACGTTTTTTATTAAACGAATATGAGAGGATGCATAGGGAAATCCTAACTAGATTAGACCCGTCATTTTCCATCCCAATATTTTATTACCAATAAAAATATGTAGTATCGAAAAAAATTAAAAAAAAAAAAAAAACTAAACACCTGTTAGGAAAATCGCGAAAGTAAATAATTACGCTAAAATATGAAAAATGGATAACAGTGAGTAGAATCTAACACCACAAGGAGTGACCTAAACCACACATTTGTATAGTTTCTATAATAGTTCTCATTGAAAACTTTATAAGCAAAACACAACGAGAAAAATTAAAGAAAAAGAGTATCTACGAAAGCAGTATGATATCCACTTCGTAAGGAACAGCAACAAATCGAAAAACATGTTATATGGTCTAACAATGCAGTTTTAAAAATAGTTTTTCAACAAATAATAATCAATATTCCACAGTTACAGTTTCACATCACAAATTCTACTTTTTTTCCCCGACACTATTGATGATAATAATAATTACTAATTATACCAGCTAGAGTGATTTACTACTACACCAAGTACTAGTTGAGCTAGACCTTTTCACCCATTGTTTTTTGCTTAAAAGTATACAACATAAAATAGTTTCACATATGAATTCCAATTATTGTTCAAAGATTAGATAATAAACATGTTTGTGGAACCCAATCCCAATGTTAATTGTTTAAAATCACAATTCCATAATAGCTAAACCTAATTAACATACTAGCGATGAGAAGAAACGTAACAAACATGTATATGTAAAAAGTCTATATATTGGTATATTATAAATATTATTTTCAGAGTAATTTTTTTTTTTTTATAGAGTAGTACTAGAATATAAACTCTAAGTGTTTGTTTGTTTGTTTTTTTTTTTTTTAATCTCAAGTTAAAGGGCAATAAATTGTTATCCTTATACTAATACATGCGATCTTTTATTATTAACTAGCATGTCAATCTCTTAAACATCTATTAATTTAAAAAAAAAAAAAAAAACAATTTTTCATGAAAAAGATCATGGTAGCAACTCACCTATCACATCAATTGATATTAAAATATTGGGATTAAAATTGATGCCTTTGGCGTTCTAATATCAATAATTATTAATACACAGAAAATTCAGACAGCCTTTCCTTTATTGGCTACTACAAATAATTTGAGCTGATATTTTAAACCCTTTCCTTGGTCTATAAATACACAGACGCTAAAGCTTACAAGCCATCATCACCGTACATTTGGAAGGCACAACATCTTTCTAATTAGAGTTTCCACAATTATGACCATGTGTTTCCCAGTTCAAGCTCAAACTACCAAACTCGAAATCCTTCGGCGAACGGCGACGTATCATCCTAGCATTTGGGGAGACAGGTTTCTCAACCATGATTCTGGAGACATGATAATATGTGTGTATGTATATATATATATATATATATATATTCGAATGCAAGCTTATATTTTTAGTACACTGCCTAGT
>CM046386.1:12733206-12783206 GCA_025413485.1 Ficus microcarpa | reverse complement strand
GGATATGATTTCAGTAGTTACTCAAATATTTAATTATCAATGATTATTGTTGTTTTAGCTGTGTAATATAATATCGGTTGTAAAAAATTAGTAGTTGTCAAAAAAGAGTAAATAACAATTATTAAACATTGAATAAAACTCATTAAATGTGATTTTAGATAGACAACTTGTTACATGACTTTTTTTCTTGAAGTTTTTTTTTTTTGAATAAAAACTGAATTAAACACTCATTCCTGATTTTTGAAATGTCAATCCAAATTTATTTTTAATTTCGGATTTTGTTTATTCCTAATTTTATTTAGTTGGTTAGTTTGAGTTGAAATATTTTAGTTATAATAGTAAATTTTTTTGAATTTTCAGAAAAGACAAAAAACTTTTTGGGAAAAAGACAAAAACTTTTTAAGAAAAAGACAAAAAAAAAAAGTTTGAAATAAGTTAGAGTTGAAATGAATTCCAAACTCCCCCTTAGTTTTTTCTTTTCTTTTAGAATATAATATCCACTTTTCGTCGTATATTCTCTTCTCAGTTTACTTCCGCAAGCTAACATTTTGAAGTTTTTTCCGTACAAGATTTTTTTTTTGGGAAAGCTTTTAACCACCCGATGAGGCACTATTGGTAACTCTCTCTTTCTCTCGCTTTAGGAGCATCTTTCTCCGTCGAAGATCACTCATGTAGATGTTATTCGATTAATGTTTCACTTTGACATTCAATTTGTTTTCGTTCTTTTGATTCTGTTCTTTTTCTCTATTTTGGTTTTTTTTTTCCCCCCTTTTTCCAGATTATTTATCTTAATATATGTAGATGCTTTTTAGACGCGTCAATTTTGTTTCAGTTAATTTTTTACTCTATTCTTTTTTTACTTTTAATGATGGTGTGTGCAACATGTCGTTTATTTGGGTTTCGGATTTGAGGTTCGAATTCCACTTGTCGTCTTGTACCATCTCTGAGTTTTATTAAAAATAGTTTAAATTATTGTACCATCACATATTCCTTAATTAGCATTGGGGATGTGGATATTTGAGGAAACAGAAAAATAAATAAAGGAAACAAAAAGCTAATATCACGACTTCGAGCTCAAAGTTCAAACATTAACGGTGCTCTTACTAATTTGTGCCTCAAGTAAGTACGTTCTAATATTGTAGATGATATTCATGAACTGTGGAATGTATTTCTGTTTTCCCCCCTTAAAGTCAAAGTTGAGGAAGGCGGTGAAAATGACAGTCGTTAGCATATTTTCCTTGCGCAAAGGTGTTATTATATCTATATTAAAAAGTATGTTCACTAAAGACCCTAACTGTTGACGAGAAGCATGTCATCTCAATCAATTTCGTGTGCTAATGATCAGAATCATACGTGTGAGCATGAGCCCATATCTACTAAATGATTATTGGGATGATAGAAATAAATCATACGTAAGAACCATAAGAAAGCTAACAACACTCAAACTTAGATCTTGATTATTTTTGTATTTACCATTTTGGATTTTATTTTATTTTTTGTCACAGAGAAGATCAGGGTATTTATTTCGGTCAATAGGGTGTTTTATTATTTCAACAAAACATAAGGGTATCCAGTGAACCCTTTTACTCAAACTGAAGTGGAATGTTCTATATCTTCTTAATGCCATTTTTTTTCTTCTACCTTCACGTAAATTAAAATGCTCTACCAAAAAAAAAAAAAAAAAACTTACCTTCACTTAAGGGCTTAACGGCTTTCAAAAAACCGTAATTTGCTCATGTTATAGGCTCGTGTAGCCTACAATCAGTCTTAAAGAGAAATAGTAAACGATCAAGAATACACGTTCGAGTAACACACAAGAAAGGTCGAATGATATAGGAAGAGTATTAATCCCTATACAGTCCAGGCCAGACTTCCGAAGAACTCTTCAATTTCGTGCTCATCCAAAGACTGTACAACATTTAAGCAAGAAACATAAATTTTTAATTCATGTTTTGCATATGTACGAACAATATTCACTTCAATTTTTAGCACGAGAAAGGCAGACACGCTATGTACGTGCAAAAACTTATATGTTGCATGGTGTGACATGAATTCCACTCATATCCCAAGTATGTTTCTTGTCATATATTCATACACTTACCCATTCGAATGAACGGTTCGCTTTAATAAAAGGAAGCAAACTTTGATTTCTATATAGCTTCTTATGGATAAAAACAACATAATATAGCAACATACACGACATGGAATTTCGAAAAGTTTGTTCTAATCCCTTATTGACCATGGAAAAAGAAGTCTCTTTGCTTCTAATAGCTATCAGGGGCATCAATTGGAGCTGTTACGTCTTGAGCTTTTCAAAAAAGAGCTACTCTTAGTGATCTCACGCAAAGGCTTGTCGGTGAACCTGATTAAGTTGTAGACCCAAGCACCTGATAAAGCCCCAAGAAATGGTGCTGACAGGTAAATCCATAGTCCTTTATATTGGTTGTAAACGATTGCAGGACCTAAGCTTCTTGCTGGGTTCATTGATGCCCCTGAAATTGGCCTGCGCCAATTAATAGTTACAATACTTACAATATTAATAGGAGCCTAAATCATCAGCAATATTGTTAGAGAAAAAGGAAAAATCAACACGCCAATGTGCTTAGTTTTAGCGATATTATGGAACCAAGGGTATAATTTGCCCACCAAAATATGAAATATACTGAAGAGAATTGTTCATAGACTAATACCCTGCAAACAACACATTGAGAAGAACTACAGCTCCAACAGCAATCCCAGCAAGCTCTCCGATCTGCACACGTATAATTATATAAACGAATAACAAAATATTTTAATACAAACAACTTCTGTGTTTGAAGTTCCCAGTATATATACATGTCAAGCATAGAAAAGCCTTAAAAAAACCGAAGTCATTATCTCAAAGAGTGACAATCGAAGGGAAAAAAACGAAGTCATTATAGTACCATAGACTATTATAACCCGAAAGAGCCAACAATGTGATAAAACTACTTTAAGAAAATTGGAAAAACAGAATCAATAATTGTGAAGTACTAACCGCTCTGTTATCCGTTGCAACACCAGACACAACGAACATGAGAGAAGATGTAATGATGAATTCAATCACAAATGATTGCATGTCAGAACCAGAAGGCATTGTCCCTATAAAATGGCTGTGTTTGCCATTAAACATTAACCTAAGCGTCCCACTTGCTAGCGTCGATCCAAGGACTTGAGCAATTATATAAGCCGGTACCTACAAAATAGCAAAGTGAACAAATTTTACTATTCATATCTCTAGTATTTGTAACACTTCACTTAAAGAAATTAAAAATAAAAAGAAAAACAAGAAAAGAGAAAATGACTCCAATGACTTGGGCAGATTGAAATTTTGAACTCGAGATAATTATCTTGTGGACATGAAAATTGTCAAATATACTGCTTGAATTTGGGCCAAGTAAAGAACCACTGTAATTGATGTAATATCCAAACCAGAAGTCACTCGTTTAGTTGATGTTTTTTCTTTCCATTACAATAACCTTATTCAACGAGAAAACACTAGAAAAAATAATTTAAAAAAAAAAAAAAAAGTTAGGTCCTCCATGCTCATGATTTTCTTAAAGAGCACATAGCCTTCAGAAAATTTTAACGCAAAAAAGGTAAAAATGAGGTGTGTTTTTTTCACCTGTTTCCATGGGAATCTTTTAGTAGTGGCAAAAGCAATGGTGACCGCAGGATTGAAGTGAGCACCGGAGATGTGACCCACAGAGTAAATCATGACCATCACAACCAAACCCCATGTTGTGCAAATTCCGGGGAAGGTCACCACTTTTTCCTTGTCCAAATTCACAACCACCGAGGCACAACCAGCAAATATCATGAAATAAGTTCCCAATACCTCGGCAAGCAACTGCAGTAGTAAATTAGAACAAAAGATTCTCAATTAACAACATGTTCATAACATAGTGTTGTAATAATAGACAATAATTTTAGACCCAATAATGAATATTACACATTTATTTTACTACTCTTTCCACCGTTTAAAGATAATACAGTTGGCGTTTAGATTAGAATTAGAAATGGCAAAGTGAAAAATCCGATTGGTGTTTGGATTAGAATAGTAATGGCGAAGTGAAAAGAACGAGACAAAAGTGTTCAAAGGAGTCACCTTCTGAATGAAAGATATAGAAAAGCAAATGCATGGTTCTTGGCTGTTCTTAAGAGAGTTGTGATTTGCCTCCTCGTCTTTCACAGTCAACACTGAAATCTCTGCCATTGCTTCACAATTGCAACGACAATGGACGCTGAATTTGAAAGCATATGTATAACTGTTTTTTTTTTTTTTTTTTTGGGTAATATATGTCCTAATGACTAAGTGTGTGAAATGACAAATGTTGAGAGAATAAAAGAAAATATTATTAATTATTCAGCCAATTTTAAAATTCAAAAACGCCCTGATTTATTAGGATACTTGTCCAATATTACTACAAATAAAACGTAATTAAGATAGTCAAAACAAGGAAGAAAAAAAAAATCACTGCAAATCAGCCTAAACTTAATATTCAGAAACTCCCAAAAAAAAGTTATTAAAAAAAATCTCAACTTCCTTAGTACTCTTTTATTCACCGCAAAAATAATTTCGTTTTCATTTAAAAAAAAGAAGAAAAAATCCTTAGTGTCTGAAGTGAAGAAACGACATAAAATGTAGAAACAAAGAATTTGAAATCATTGGCAAAAAATCATTACTGTTATTTATATTTAAAAAAAAAAAATCATACTGTCCAAGGGTAGGAAACGACAAAAAATGTAGAAATAACGAGTAAGCATTTAAAAAAAAAAAAAAAAAAAAAAAAAAAAAAAAAAGGGCACATACACACACACACACACACGATGCCAACAATCAGAATAAGAAATTTTTGTACGTGATTCACAAATTACAAAATTGAAGCAGGAGGATAGTAATTGTAAGACCCGAAATTTTGTAGATTCGTAATCTCCTTGTTTATAAGGAATTAGAGTCTAATTTATGTAATTTTGATGTGTTAAATGAAAAATTATGAATGATAATGAAAAATTCATAATTTTATTCAAACGATGTTCGAGTCCTCATTTAATGATTTTGAGACTCAATTAATGTTTTATGAGCCAAGAATAAGGTTTTTAAAGGAAAAAGAACGAAAAAGGATGAAATTTCACGAAAGTCAAAGGTTTGACCAAAAAGTCAAAGGGTTGACCAAAAGTCAAAGGGTTGACCAAAAAGTCAAAGTTTGACCATGACGGGTCACAACGCCGACTTTACAAGTATGATGAAGGAATATGAAAAGAATCTCCGAAAATGGAGTTTTATAAGCCGTAAATCCACCCTAGAAAAGTCAAGCACACCGAAAAAGAATTAAGGGCAAAAAGGTCTCCGAAAAATTGGAGAAAGAGATTATTGGTCCAAAAATTTAATGGAATAATTTTTGGATCAAATTACAAAATAAAAATGCTCATCACAGTGTTGGAAATAACTGTAGAGCGCAAAAAGAGCTGTGCAAGACCGAAATGGCCAAACAAGAGCCCATGCCCATGATATCATCCTCCACTCATCAAAGAGTAAATAAGTGAGCTTGTCCTTCCCCCCCATCATATTCGGCTGCCACACAAAGAAGAAAGAAAGAAAGAAAAAAAGAAATCCAAAAGGACAAGCAAAGTGAGAGACAAAGCCATAAATCAAGGAAAAGTGCACCAACTCCTATCCATCAAATCCCTTCTCCCTCTAGTCATTTTTGTTGAACAAAAATGAGTCAACCATGCTCCCCTTTTCCCCAAAGTCCGGCTGCCACAAGAAAGAAGGAAGAAAAGAAAAAAATAATGGAACAATGACAAGATTTAAAGCCACAAATTAAGGACCAAAAAGGTGAGACAAGTGGGAGATTTTTTCTAGAAGCTCTCTAGAGCCAACCAAGGGCTGCCATTTTGTCCTCCTTTTCTCTTCAATTTTCAGCAGCCATGCCCTCCATATCTCCCTTGGATTCGGCAGCCAACAAGGAAGGGAAATGACAAGACCAAAAGTCTTGAATCAAGGAACAAGAAAACAACCACTCTAGTCATTCAAGATATCCATCCTTTTCTTTCTCATTTCCTTGTCAAAGTAAGCCAAAGCTTTGCTTATCCTTGAGCATATTCGGCAGCTAGCAACAAGAAAAGAAAAGGAGACATAACCCACAATTTAGGGACAAGAAACCATCTACTTCAACCACTCCACTTTTCACATCAAGCCTATCCCATCTCTCTAGCTTTTTGCTTGAGAAACTAAGAAAAAAATCCTAGCCATTCTCATTGTTCATGTTCGGCAGCAAGAGGAGGAAGAGAGAAAGAGAGATTCAAAAGTTTTGAACTCCCATTCCAAGGGTGCACGGCTTTGAGAGAAAGAGAGAAAGAGATTGGAAAAATTTTCTTGTGAGTTTGTAGAGCATTGACCGACCAAGAAGCAAGAGAGGAAGAGGTAAGTAAATCTTGAAAAATTTCTTGGATTCCTCCTTTGATGATGCTCGGTTTTGTGGAGCCTTAGAGCTAACAAAAAATAAAATTTTGGATGCATTTTCATGAAGAAAACCGTGGGTTAGGAGCAAGCCAAGGAAGGAAGAAAATCTTTGGGATTTTGAAAACCCTAACTTGGGTTGAGGTAAATCTTTTAAACCCCTTGGATCTAAGCTTTATTTAAGTGTTTTTAAGGTTGGTTCAAGAGATTTGTAAGGACATAAGTCCATTTAATTTTCAGCTCTATTTATGGTGTGTATGTGCTTGATAGGTTAGGGTTGGTTGGCTAATTTTTCTATGCTTGTTGCTTTAAAAATTTGTGCATGAAAATGATGGATTTTTCATGCTAGAAGATAGGTTGTATGTCCCATAAGGTTAGGCCAAAAATCTGCCAAGGCAATCCACTTTGCATGCTAGCTTAAGACGTAATCCGAACACAACCTCAACACTGCCAGTTCGGGTTCGAACCTGAGCAGTTTCGGGAAAACGACAATATCATGCCCTTAGAGGCCGAATGAGGAAAAAGTTAAAACACGAAAGTTGTTCGGAACAACTTTTCCTAGAGGACACGGGACAGAATCTCGAAATAAGGCTCCAAAGGCCTTCGTTTTGCTCGAAACCCGTGGCTGAACTCTGGAACGTTCTCCACACAGTTTTCCAGACTTAACCCGTTTTCAAATAAAAACTGGTACTGATATAGGCCGAACTAGATTTTGTGCAAAACATGAAAGTTCTAGCATTTTTCGATAGCTACAACTTTCGTGAAGAAAAGTTTTTCAGATTCCGAGCCGATTTTTAAACTGGGCGCGTTTTGTGAGAGGCGCGCAGAGGGTCCGAAAACCAACAAATGAATCTCACGAAAATCTTTTCTAGAAAAGTAATGGGTGTTCCAAAATGGTCATTTTAGCATCGGAAACCATTCCAAAGGTGGTTTCCGACCCCAAATGATTTTACAAAATAATTATTCAAAAACCATGGATTTTGAGGGCTCGGGTTTGAAATTCACATTTTTCCATAAAGAAAAGAAAAAGAGGATTTCAACCAAACATTTGCAAGTTGAAGAAAATAATAAATTTAAGCTAAGGAATTTTCTAACAAAAAGGAGTTAGAATTTTTATAAAAAGAATGAAGGATTTTTGGGAAGTAAATTGCACAAGATTTTCTAAAAAAAAAATAATGAAGAGGAATTTTATAGTAAAATTGGTGAACAAGCCGATTACGAACGGTAACCGGATATTAGATCCGAGTTACATACCTAAGGATAACCAAGGGTTGACAAGAGGTTGACCCAAGGTTAATCAAGGTTAACCATAAGGGTTACCCAACATAACCCTAAGGGATACCCACATGTGTATTGGGCTAAGATCTAATGGGTTCAAGGAATAACCCAATAGCATGGATATATGAGCAAAGCCCAATAAGAGAACAAGGTTCTAACCAAAAAGGTTACCCAATGTAACCTCATAAGGAATTATCCAAGTCCAATAAAGAATAGGGATAAAAATGGCCTAGATGGATTTTATGAATAGGGGACATACAACCAAAAGTAAATATGAGTGTTGGTAGGTCACCAACACCGTACGAAAAGATCCTGATCCTATATTTTGGATATATCAGGAAGTGAATTGCGGTTGCCGACGGTTGAAAGGACGCAATTCTAAAGGAACACGGCACTAGAGGTAAGTACAAACCTCACCTGCAGTATGAAAACTAGTAAATTATGTTCAAGTATGTGGTTTTCAAATATGCTGCAATATGTTGTGTGCTATATCTATGAAATGCCATGTTTTATGAAAAGCGCTATTTTTGCGAAATGCCATGTTTATAAAATGCGCTATTTTCGTAAAATGCTATGTTTATGAAAAGGTGCTATTTTTACGAAATGCCATGTTTATAAATACGCTATTTTCGTAGAATGCTATGTTTATGAAAAGGTACTATTTTTGCGAAGTGCCATGTTTATAAAAGGTGCTATTTTCGTAAAATGCTATGTTGATAAAAAGTGCTATTTTTGTAAAAGATTATAATAGTGCTATATTTGCAAAATGCCATGTTTATGAAAATGTCATATTTGCGAATGCCATGAATGAAAGGAATGCCATGCCATGTTATTAATGAGATATAAAGTATGTTATCATGTAGTGACATCATATGGTATGTTCACTAAAGATAAATAACATGGTAAGAAGTCACTAGTAAAGTGTCGTACCAACCTCCCCAAGGTGGAGGATTTTTATATACAAGATATGGATTCCCCTCGCGCTGATGTAAGAGAGTGGAGTCACTTGTGTTTCCTGGTGCAGTTAGGGACTTGCAACCCATCTAACTGTACTCAGCGGCGCGCTATATTATTAAGGGTACGTACACTAAGGGGCCCATAAGAAAGGTAAGAATGTTAAAAAGAAATGTATAAATGGAACATAATTGGTTCATGCATATGCATATGATGATGAATGTTTTTATGATGTTTAAATGTTTTGTGAGATTATGTTTGTGCTTACTGGGCGAAAGCTCATTCAGTTATATTTCATACTGTAGGTAAGAAACCCGCAGTTTAATGCTGGGCATTGTTGGAGCGATGTGGCGGCAGACGAGGGCGGTATGGATACCACTACGCATTGTTTCCGCAAATCTTTTGATGTAAAGAAGTTTTTGTATAGAAGCATGTACGATAAAGACAAATTATGCTTTATGGTATTTTGGAACTAAATACCTTAAGTAATCGTTTACTTGAGTAGTAATGAAGTATTACTAAAGACAAATGTTTTATAAGTAAGTTTCAAAAAAAAAAAAAAAAAAGATAGGAGTTTTAAGAAAGTCAAAAAAAAATATCCCCGAATTTTCAAGTAAGTAAGTAAGTAAGGAGTGACGGCCCTACGTAGTAAGGGGGCGTCACAGTATAAGCAAATGAGATTTTTGGAAGATAATTATATAATGTTTTTCCAAAAATAATGAAATGGAGTTTTAAGGTAAAAATGGGTAATCAAGCCGATTACGAACGGTAACCGGAATTATATCCGAGTTACGGGGCTAAGCCCATAGCCCAACGTTAGACCCAAAGGGGGTTGACCTTAGTTGACCACATGTTGACTTGGGTTGACTAAGAGTTGACTTTAGGGTTACCCAATATAACCCTAAAGGATACCAAAATTAATGAAATGGGCTAAGACCTTGGGTTATTGAAGAGATAATAACCCAATGGATTATGAATCAAGTAAAAGTAAATTATAAGCCCATGAAGAAGGAAGTAACCAATCAGGCTTACAAGAGATATTAGAGGGGACATATAACACACACATCTAGGATTGCTCATAGACGTCGGTTAGGATACCAACATCGTATATCGCGATTATGGTGAGATAAGTTAATCTTATCTTACACCTCCTTTGAAACAGGATTATGAACCTGTTGAGATATCGCAAGGAAGGATGATGGGTCAAGAGCATAGGACTTAAGGTAAGTACAAACCTCACCTGTAGTATGGGAAAAATAATATGTATGTTCAAATATGCTATGTTTCAAGATATGTTGAAATGCTTTAAAGATGTCATGTTTTGAAGATGTTTTCAAGATGCCATGTGTTAAGAATGTCATGTTTTAAAGATGCCATGCTATGTTTTATGAACGAAATGTTAAGTATGTATGATATAGTGACATCATGAAGTATGCTCACTAATGATAAGAAACTTGGTAAAAATACACAAGTAAGGTGTCGTACCAACTTCCACCAGGGTGGAGGATTTTTATGTTAAAGTTATGGATTCGCTCTCTCGTTTTTGTAAGAGGGTGTAATCACTTATGTTTCCTGGGTACAGTTAGGGACTTGCAATTCCATCTAACTGTATCTAGAGGCGCGCTATATGCTAAGGGTACGTACACCATGGGGCCCATATGAAAGATAAGTACAAGTTAAAAAAAAAAGGAAATGCATAAATGGACATAAATGGTTCATGCATATGTTTTTATGATGAAGTATGTTTTCAAGATGTTTAAATGAAAATGTTTTGTGAGATCGCGTTTGTACTTGCTGAGCGTCAGCTCATCAGATATATTCCATACTGCAGGTTGAGATAAAAAGCTTGTAGCTTTACTTGGTGGGCTTGGAGATGATGCAGCGAGTGAAGGGCGGTGTGGGATACCACTACGCAATAATTTCCGCAATATGTTTAAAGTTATGAAGTTTTCATGTATGTTAAAAGTCAAGTTATGTTATGTATGTATGAAATGTTCAAAGTACGATGCACAATTTTAGTGCATGGGTTTCAAGTCAAGATTTTTAAAATGAAATCCAAATTATGAAGTTTAAAGAAAGCTTTAAAAACGATGTTCAAAAGAAGTTTCAAAAAAAAAAAAAAAAAATTTATTCCGCATTTTAAAGTAAATTAAGTATGAAGTATGAATGTGACGGTTCCGGCGCCCCGCATCCGCGCGGTCGGATCCGCGTTGGGTGTCAGGTGGGTGGTTCGGGGCGTCACACATTCGGCCTCTAGAGGTCTCAAAATCTCACGTTTCCAAAACTGGTCAGGTTCAACCCGAATCTGGTTCAACCCGAATCTGGACAGTTTCGGTTTCATTTTCGGTTTGCGTCCTATTTCATGAATCTAACTCAACCGAACACTTCAGGAGCCTACGATTTAAACACACAACGTTTTCTAATGTGAAATTCATACAAAGATCATCACAACCCAAACAAGAATTTAAAGCCAAACCAACCCTAGAGCTAGAAATCAAGCATACACACCAACTAGAGCACAAAATCATAAATGGACTTAAGTCCTTACAACCATATTGAATCCTCAAATTGAACCTCAAAATAAGCTCAAAATAAAGAGGATTAGGGTTGAGAAATTACCTAGAACCAAGGTTAGTTTGGTTGGAAAAAAAATTTTCTTCCTCCTCCTAGCTCACCAAAGCTCACGGCTAACCTAGGAAAAATGGAGATCCAAGAAAAAAAATTGTTGGCTCTTCTTGCATCTTCCAAAGCCGAACCTCAAGAGCAAAACCCCAAGAAAAAAAATCAAGAATCACTCACCTCTTGTTCTCCTTCTCTTTGGTCGGCTCCCCCCTTAGAAAGCTCACAAAAAAAAATCTCACAACTCTTTCTTGCTCTCACCCCTTGAAGAACCGGATCTCCAAGACCCCAAACTTCAAAATTTTTCTTTGATTTTCTCTCTTCTCTCTCCTCTCCCTTGGCTACCGAAAGTGTGAGTGGAATGCAAGGGTTTGGTTCATTATTTTTACTACAAAGAAAAGAGAGAGAATGGAGGGGATTTGATTAGACAAGTGGTTGGCTTCTATCCCTTAAATCTAGGCTTGTGTCTCCCTCTTTTGTTCAAGCAAAAACTGTGTATGTGTGTGTGGAAGGCTGCCGAAAATGTGGTGGGGGAAAGGGCTGAAAATTGCATCAAATGCATGGGAAGGTGATGGACAAGGGTAAGTGAAAACTTGCCTTAATTTAAGGCCTTTCTTTTCCATCTTTCTTTTCCATCTCTTTTTTTTTTCTTTTCCTTGCTCCCATAGCTGCTGCAGCTGGCTGGAAAGAGGGTGGAGGGCAGCTAATAGATTGCTTTGGTTGGTGGAGAAATGTTGACATGCAACTAGGGTGGTGGTTTAATTTAGTTAGGTTCTAACTTGGTTAGTTACCTTCCAAAACTCATTTTTTCTTCCTCCTTGTACTACACAGATAATTTTAATATTGTGATTTTTCAAAACACAATATTTTTATCTCACATTGAAGTACAAGATTTATCTGTATGAATTTCGGATCGAAAAATATTTTTCTCAAATTTTTCCGAACCCTTTTTGCCCTTAAACTCTAACTCGGTGTGCTTGATTTTCTAGGGACGTTTTACGGCTTATTCTTGCTATCTAATTCACAAAACTTATTCTCGGAACTCGTTCCGCGCTGAACTCGAAAAATCTCGAAAAGTCAAAGGGTTGACTTTTTGTCGGTCAAACTTTGACTTTTTCGGTCAAAGTTGACTTTCGTAAAATTTTGCACAGTTTCGATCCTTTCGACTTGAAAGGTCCGTTTTCGAACTTAAAAATCAATTTTGAGTCTTCTCGACCCATCGGGATTCATAAAATCGATCAAAAGCTCGAAATTAAGCTTTTTCACGAATGTGAACATATTGTGAATTTAATTCCTTACGAAAAAAATATGGACATAGAAAATTCGGATATCACATTTATACATATACTAAAACATCCGTAGCAATAACATACAAATGTAAGAAAAATCCACTCTAAGGAAGCTCGGAAACCTAGGAATATAAAATTAAAATTTGAATTAATAAGTCAAGAACTAAGGGGAGACAAAACAAATTAATCTCATGATTTAAATCTTTTTATACTAAATTAGAAGCTTAAAAGTCAGGTATTATCACATAATACATGGTGAAAAAACTCCTATTTACTGAAATTGCCATCTATTTCATGGACTTCATCGGCTTCAGATATGGAAGAATATTATGAGTATATTTCGATGTCCAAGTTTGGAGAAAAGAGCTTGTCTTTTTTCCACTATTTGAAACAAGAAATATTCTCTAGTTGTGCGTTTCATTTCTGTTTTGGCAGTGTTATCTTCCATTTCTATTTTAAAAGGCATGACTCATTCTGTTCTATGCTTATGCCCAGCACTGGACAAGTTATATTTCTCTTCACATATATGCTTAAATAAATTACCACTTGGCCTGTTGCCCGGGTCATTCATCGGTGTCGTTGTCTCGAAAGTTTATTTATTTTTTTTATATTGAGATCCCACAAAGTACAATAAGTCTTGTCCAAGTACCGCGTAGATATATTTTGGGGGAGTGAAGATATTGTCTATTTATGAAAGTTCAGTTTTTGATTGATTCAAACATATATATAAATATATATATCACACTTGTAGAATATATATTGACATTTATATATATTTTATGATGACGGTTAGAATTTTATCTTGATCTCAAATACAATATTGTTTATGTCCACCTTGTATGTTTATCATATGAAGTCGTTGCTTGAGATAGATAAATGAGCTTGCAAAAGTCAGCGCGCTATGAAAGTGTCAATTAGTGTTTTTTAACAAAGATATACACAAGGTGGATAAGCGATTGAATTTGTTGCATGGTGTAATGTGTTGACCCGGTAATTGGAGGATTATTATTAAGAAAATGTGTGTGTGTGTGTGTATAATAGGATCTCTTTCCCATACAGCAGCCCAAATTATCGGATACGAACAACGGGGTAATTTTCGCTGTTGAATAAAAAATGGACAGCTATTTTTTGGCCGGACGCGCGGCCCTTCCTCCTCATCGCTATTATCGTCAATGGCTCACTCTCTTGGATTGTAAAACGTACGGCGGTAACCGCCGTACAACTGAGCTTATGTATATGTATGTTTGATGAATATACAATATTAGCATGATACATAAGTCGTTGGAGATAGAGTTATCTTTCTTTTTCCCACGATAATTCCTCCAAAAAAAAAAAAAAAAAAGAAAAAAGAAAAAACAACTCTAGTCTATTTTTAGTTTAGTAGACATGAAGAAGCTATTCTTCAATATGAGCAACATTGATAAGTTACATTTGTAATTATAGCTTTGAAACAAGAGTAAATAGTGCTCATATTGTGTAATTATTTATTGATCATTTTGTGTAATTACTTGTTGAGACAAAATTTAATATTGTTCCTGACCCGTGTTTGATTCAGTGTCATCTAATATTGAACTTGTAGGGAATTTGTAATTTCGTGTTCCATATAATACTAAACATTAAATCACATTAGAACCATATGAAAACAAAAAAAAAAATGTAAATCCCAGAAATGTGGTAGATGTAAATTTTTTAACTTATTTAATTACTAGTTGATTTAGATGTAATTTTATATAGTTTTATGTGTATCATGTTATATTTTAGAATTTTTACTACAACTGACAAATATCAAGAAAAAAATGTTATATATTAACAAGTTAGTATTACAAGCTTAATTTAATATTACATATGTTCTAGATCGTACAGCCGTTAGGCATGAGATTTTTTCAGCACATGTTAAAAAAATTTGTATTCTTGAATTGATTGCGGTCATATTTTATGGGCCTTTTTAAAAGTATTTTTAAAGTAAATGTTCATAGTTTTGCTAAATTAAAAAGAAAAAAAATTTTACTAAGTTTTTGGCAAATTATTAATTGATATGCGTAAATCACATTAAAAAATTAATAATTGATTTCTTAACTTATGTCTAACTGATCAATTTTTAAAATAGTACTTAAAGTCGTTGCTTTGGCGACTTTCGAGCAATAGAGAAACCAAGTCTTGTCTCAAATACAATATTGTTTATATCCACCTCATCTGTTTGTCACATTATATATATATATATATATATTACGATGACAGTTAGAATTTTATCTTGATCACAAATACAATAATGTTTATGTCCACCTCGTATGTTTGTCATTTGAAAGTCGTTGCTTGACATGGATAAATGAGCTTACAAAAGTCAGCGCGCTATGAACGTGTCAATTAGTGTTTGTTTAACTAAGATTTACACAAGGTGGATAAGCGATTGAATTTGTTGCACGGTGTAATGTGTTGACCCGATAAAGGGAGGATTATTATTATGAAAATGTATTTATGTATGTGTGTGTGTGTATTTATATATAATAGGATCGCTCTCGCATACAGCAGCCCAAAATCATCGGACATGAACAGCGGGGTAATGTTCGCTGTTGGATGAAAAATGGACGGCTATTTTTTGCAGATGTGAGAGAGCAGGGGAGGGAAGGGAGGACTTCGCAACTGTCGGCGGCGAAAAGGCCAAGCCAGAGGCTCTCGAAGACTTCGCCAGCATTCGTAGCGATCGTCGCCATCAACAAGTATAGAGAGGAAAACAGTGAAGAAGAAGCATCCAAAAATCGCTGCCATCATCGATGGCGAAAAGGCCAAGCCGGACACCTGGTCCTACCTCCTCGTCGCCGTCATCATCGATGGCTCACTCTCTTGGATTGTAACGCAGTACGTACGGCGGTGACTGCCGTACAATATAGTTGTGTGATATATATAATATTAGCATGACACAAAAGTCGTTGGAGATAGAGTTATCTTTCTTTTTCCCACAGTAATCCCTCAAAGTAAAAAAAAAAAAAAAAAAAAAAAAAAAAAAAAAAAAACCTCTCTAGTTTATTTTGAGCTTAGTAGACAGGAAGAAGCTATTCTTCAATATGAGCTACATTGGCAAGTTACATTTGTAATTATGGCTTTGAAACAAGAGTTAAGAATGCTCACATTGTGTAATTATTTCTAGATCATTTTGTGTAATTACTTCTTGAAGCAAAATTTAATATTGTTCCTGACCATGTTTGATTCATGGTTTGTTTAGTGTTCTGAAACTAAAATTTTTCAACTTAATTATTTTTTTTTTCCTGAAAAGTCAACAAAAAATATAACTAGTTTTTAAAAAATTAACCAATTCCAACTTAAAAATTTCATCTTTGATTGACAAACCAAACAAATGCTCAATGTCTTCTAACATTGAACTTGTAGGGAATTGTAATTTTGTATTCCGTATATTACTAAAGATTAAATCACATCAAAATCATATTAAAATGTAAAAAATGCAAATCCTATAAATACGGCAGATGTATTTTTTTTAGACTCATTTAACTATTAATTGATCTACATAAAATTTTATGTGTATCATGTTATATTTTGGAATTTTTAGTATAAGTGATAAGTATTAATTGATTTAGTAGAAGTATTAATTCATTTAACTATTAATTGATTTACATAAAATTTTATGTGTATCATGTTATATTTTGGAATTTTTAGTATAAGTGATAAGTATCAATAAAAAATGTTGTACATTAATGACTTAGTGTTATAAGCTTAATTTAATATTACATATGCTGGATCGTACGGCCACCGGACATGAGATCAGCACATGTTAATGAAATTTGTATCCACGAATTGATTGCGGTCATATTTCATGAGACCTTTTAAAAGTATTTTTAAAGTAAATGTTTACTAATTGATATGCGTAAATCACATTAAAAAAATTAAATATTGATTTCTTCAATTTTGTCCAACCTATCAATTTTAAAAATAGCAGTTAAAGTCGTTGGTTTTGGCGCCTTTTGTTCTTTACTTTTTAAAAGCAAAAGAGAAACCAAGTCTTGTCTCTCAGCTTAGCTCACTCTTATGAGAAAAAAATGAACCACTTGGAAAGCAACACTTTCTTTAATCTCCTGACCAAATCCTCCATTCATTTTCTTTCCACAAACGTGGCTCTAAAAATTCCATGTTTTTATTATACATTATTTAAGCATAAGCCATGTCTGAAATTTCTTCCGAGTATTGGTGTTTCCTTTTCATTTTCCGAAGACAAAGGGTGAGCAATCCACTCTTCTTTCTAGCACTTTGTCCGCATCGTCATGTCCTCTCTGTAGTTTTAACATTCATGTCGTACAATTTCAGATGGCGAGAGCGCCAATTTGCTTATGCGGAGCAATTCTCGTTTGGTTCTTATGTCGATCTACACTGCTTGTTACCGCACAAACCACTCATCCATTGGAAGGTGATTTTTTTTTTTTTTTCATTTGTTTTAATCCCTTGTTATATTTTCTTTTGGCTAACCTTATCTAGTTGGTGTTTGAAAATGCATAATTAAAGATTATGCTTTGTTTGTAACTGAATGATAAGGATTTAAACTCTGTTGTATTGCAGTGACTGCTTTGAATGCGGTTCGTCATCAACTCAAGGATCCATTTGAGAATCTTAATTGGACAAAGAAGGATCCATGTACTTCAAAATGGATTGGGGTCATCTGCATCCTGGATCGGGAAGATGGTTATCTCCATGTCCAAGAATTGTAAGTTTAGTTTATGTAACAGTGTATATGTATGTTTTCTTATAAATACCGCAATTTAGTCTCATTCGCTTCATTAACGAATATACATTTATGTGTGTGTGTGTATATCAGATACTGTTTTTAGCAGTAAGCAAAAGATTCAGTTTTGTTAAAAATAATTTTGTTAAGACTTTACTTGGTTTCCATCTTTCAAAACATGTTTGACTTGTATATGATTGACCAGTGAACATCTTTGGTCTGGTTAATGAGTTGCGCCGTGTTCGGATCTGTGGCAGTAAGAGTGAAATTGCGCCCATCCATCGAGTAAAATTGGATCAGGTCCTTTCTGTTCCATTTGTGGGTCCCAGGATTTCTTCTATGGACAAAGGGGATGGGAGACAGGATAACGTGAATGATCCCTATATTTTCTTAGGACAAAAAAGGATTAAACAATGATCTGCCACTGTTTTAAGATGAAAACAGAATAGGAGGATTCTAGTTCCCTGATTCATGAACCTGTTGAATAACCTGCTATATTTGTGTTGATATCTGTTTATAAGCCTATCTGATCTGTCTCCGTTATACAGGCGTTTGCTAAACAAGAATCTCTCTGGAAAATTATCCCCTGAACTTGGCCACTTCACTCGTATGACTATTCTGTGAGTAAATATATATTGACAACTAACTCTACTAGATCATATCGGTAGATTCGTCCCCGACGTGATCTTATCGTACATCCACGTAGATCATACACTTCTTGTAATGAGCAAGGTTTGATTCCTCTTTTGCTTTATTGTTGAAGGAATTTTATGTGGAATAACATAAGTGGCAGCATACCAAACGAGATCGGAAATATGACATCTTTGAAGCTTCTGTAAGTTGAACAACACATTGCTTTTCACTAAGATAAATGACTATTAGCCATCTCTGTTTTCTTCTACTAGAAAACATAATTTCTTTATCTAGCACTTAAGTGATTGATTCTGCTGAGTTAAAATTTAGTGCTAGTGTGTTATATAGGTCCGCATCCTATATATATAGTCATTTCGGAAATTTTTTAAACTAACATGATATCAAAGCAAGAGGTCATGCTTTCAAAATCTTGTTATAAGCTTAAGCTGTTTAAGGAGAATTCATAAACTAACAGATACAAACTTGCCTAACCATTTTCATAAGCGATGTTGAGAAACCTGCACTGATGACTAGATTCTTCATTTCAGGCTTTTGAGTGGAAATAAAATATCAGGTCCTTTGCCAGATGAGCTTGGTAATCTCCCGAGTATAACAAAATTTCAACTGGACATAAATTATATATCGGGACCAATTCCTAAATCATTTGCGAATCTGCCCAACATCCAGCACTTGTGAGTGGCTTCCTAAACTCAAACCTGAATCACATTGAAACGAAACTATTTTTACCTTAGTCTTTTCTTCTGTTAAATGAGCACGGAGATTTACATTATGATTTTTGTATCTCAGTCACATGAACAATAATTCAATCAGCGGTCAGATTCCGCACGAGCTTTCTAAATTACCTAAACTGGTTCATTTGTAAGTTCAGTATCTATTTCCCTTTATTGCTTTTGGTGAGTGTTGTAGAAAAAATATGTGTTTATTAACCATAATTCTCTTCTCCTGATTCATTTCTATATTTGCAGCCTGCTCGACAATAACAACCTATCGGGTTATCTTCCTCCGGAGCTGTCTCAGATGCCAACTATTAAGATCTTGTATGAACCTTGTTCTAGTCTGCTTTCTCCAAGATAATATTTTATAATTGCAAAGGTTTTTCTTTTTCATTTGCTTGTAATCCAACATTTTAAATAGTCAGTTTCACAAAATGGCCATACTCGACTGGGGAGGTAACCGAATCAGCATCAATGCCGTTACTTTAAACCAAATGGTTAATCAAGAGATACCAATTGACAGAATTGCTTTTGATTTTAGACTGTGTTAACTTGGTAAGATTATAAATCCTGATATAGAAGTTTAACTTGTTTGACCATTTGTTGCAGCCAAGTGAACAACAACAACTTCAGCGGGACTGAAATTCCGGATTCGTATAGAAATATGACCAAGTTATTGAAACTGTGAGATCTGCATTTGAAATCTCTTTCATATTTTCCCTTTCTATGACCTTTTTTGGTTGGTTCAGTTCAACGAGCATCGTATTCTATTCGTACTGTAATCCTTGTCCTTTCAACTCTACAGGACTCTCAGGAACTGCGGCTTGAAGGGCAGTGTTCCAGATTTCAGTGGAATACCCGGTCTTCGTTACTTGTAATAAGTCCTTGGGCATTATCGTTGATTTTTGGTGTCGCAAAGAATTTGAACTTCTTGGATTAGAATTTTTTGAGTATTTTGGATCTTAGAATTTGAATTTCATGTATCTTTCATCTATAATCTAATTGTTTACCTGTTGGTATCCATGTTTTTCTAGTTGATTCTAATCTCCATTTCTCGTTAGGCATTTCACTAGAATTTATTTTTCTAATTCTAACAAAGATCTTGTTCAAATTTCCTACTCCTAACAAAAATCTCAATATCTTGCTCTCTTGTTTTTTTTCATGATACAGAGATCTTAGCTCGAATCGACTTACTGGAAGTATTCCAACAAACAAGCTCCCTGAGAATATGACAACCATGTATGTTATGAGTAGTGAAAATGATAGTTCTGCTCTAGACGTTTCTTTTATATATATATATATGTGTGTGTGTGTGTGTGTATGTATGTATGTATGTATCTTAATCTCAACAGGCATATTTCTTTTCCACAATCTTCTCTTTTTTCTCTCTATCGATCTCTCACTCTCTCAGTCTCCACGAGCACATTTTTACACAAACATGCGTACATTTTTAGCTTCTTAGCTCTATTCTGTATGCATCTGACATTGAAAGGGCTTCTTTTGCCAGTATGTGCTTACTAATTCTAACGTTGGTGTTAATTTTAGCGATTTGTCGAAGAATAAGCTTAATGGATCGATCCCGTCAAATTTTTCAGGCCTTCCTAATCTCCAGAGATTGTAAGAATGCGCCTATCTTTTCTCAATACAGGGCAGGGAAAGAAAGAGAATGATATCTCTGCATCTCGTGTATGACAAAAGTTTTCTTTCTTTGCAGGTCACTTGAGAACAATTCGCTAAGCGGTACCATTCCTTCTACTTTCTGGCAGAATATCTTGTTTAAGGCCGATACCGTACTTCTTTTGTAAGCTACGCCTGCAAAAACTTACCCCTTGTTTGGATGACATATATCCAATTTTGGAAATTTGAAAATTTTTGTAAAAGCATTTTTCCCAACTTTTTCCATCATTATCTCATTTTGAAAAAGAAAATTATCTCATTTTTAAACTTAGTTTGTACATTATCTTTTTGAAAAAAAAAAAAAAAAGAATATTTTTAAAATATTTTCACAATGTACAATTCCCAATATTATTTTTGCTCATTCCAAATAATTCATTGTTTTCAAGAAGAAAATTTTTTATACATCCAAATACTATCTTATTCTCAAAGTAAAAAACTTTCTCATTTAAAACAAAAAAAAAAAAAAAAAATTTCTTTCCAAAAATGAACTTACGATCCAAACAGAGTATTTTTCACTTGCCGTTTACATTGTGGAATCTTACATTTCTTCACCTAATAAATATATTCTTCGTTAGTTAAAGCGTTTTAACCTTATGGTTCCGATCACCGTTTGGAGGTCAAATAATGTTAAAACAGAAAACGGAGTTGCATGATACTCCAAATGAGAACACACTTTTTTAATTCCTTATCTGCCTTATGTTGCAGGAATCTTCAAAATAACTTGCTTTCGAACTTATCAGGCAGTCTGTATCCTCCTCCAAATGTCACTATCAAGTAAGCCGATGATTTTAACATACGAGTCCATATGCCGACCTGCATATGAATATGAAACGGGTGGGTTTTTTTCTGTTTCTTAACAGTTTCAAATTAAGTACTAACTAAGATTATGTCATTTTTGTTTGTGTATAAACTTTAGGCTTCAAGGTAATCCCATTTGCAATAGATCGACAGAACTAGACATAGTCCGGTTTTGCGTACTGGATGGTGGTGGAGATCTTGAGGAGTCTCCCGAAAACTCAACTGATTCCCCTAGTGGCTGCGTACCTCATTCTTGTCCTCAGTTTTACGAAAATGTTCCAGGCTCTCCAGTTCCTTGCTTTTGCGCTGCACCTCTCGGAGTTGGGATGAGATTGCGAAGTCCTAGCATATCAGATTTTCGACCATTTACCAGTCTATTCGTCTTCTACTTGACCTCTAATCTTAGTGTGAATCTTTATCAACTCGTCATTGATTCATTCGAATGGGAAGAGCGTAGGATCCGACTGTTTCTTAAAATTTTCCCTCAGTCTGGCAATGATTCTAATACGTTTAATGGAAGTGAGCTTCAACGTATCGTGAACCACTTTGCTACATTTGCATTCCCTTCAAGTGATATCTTTGGCCCGTACGATCTACTGAATTTTACTCTCCAGTGGCCTTATGGGGATGGTATGTCTCTAGAACATCCTTATTTGTCTTTCATTATTTTGCACAAAAGATGGAAGTACGATGAACACGCACATGAAATCGTTTCTCGTATCCAAGTAATCCTTCTGCTCCTTGATCTCTAAGACGGACCACAATAGATTGAAGCAATGTTTGCATTTTACATGAATAAAAAAATATATGGATATTGGGATACTGGATACTGCTTACTATGCAGCAAGCGATAGAGTGACAATTTTTGTGATGTCTATTCGAAAAGCATAATAGTTTTACTTATTGTTGCAGTTGTTGTCACTCGTTCGGGATCAGGGATGAGCAAAGGGCTTCTGATTGGAATTGTTTTAGGAGCGATCTCTTGTGGAGTTTCAATATTTTTGGCAGTCGCATTTGTTCTTTCCAAAACACACCCAAAATTCCAAGAAAAATTGCAAAGAAAAGCGTAGTGAGTTCATTCCTATGTGTCATGATTTTTCATATGGTGCTAATAGACACATCATGTAGAAGCTTAATCTTATTTGAATCTGCAGGTGGAAAAACTTCTTGCAAAGTTGAAGGCGTAAAAGGATTCAGTTTTAGTGAACTTGAAACGGCAACAAGCAACTTTGATGTCAGTTCTCAAATTGGGCAAGGAGGTTATGGAAAAGTTTACAAAGGCATTCTAGCTGATGGCACGGTTGTGGCAGTCAAGCGGGCTCAACAAGGATCCTTACAGGGCGAGAAAGAATTTTTCACCGAGATAGAATTGTTATCACGAGTGCATCATCGCAACTTGGTTTCACTTATTGGCTATTGTGATGAAGAAGGGGAGCAGGTATAACCACTTGGACTGACAATGAGACAATCCCACTATTTTCGTGCTGTGAATTCATTTTTGCTCTAGATGAAGTCACTCACAACAACTGATTGTGCAATTGACAGAAACGCAGAATTTTGTTTTCTAACAGTTCATGTTGTTTAAAACACACTAGTCATGAAATTTTACAAAATCTTTTTCATGCCCTTACAGATGTTAGTGTACGAGTTTATGGCCAATGGTTCTCTTCACAGTCTCTTATCTGGTAAAATCGTATCCGTCCTTTACTTAATTCCAAGTTCAAGTTTTGTATAGTTAGTTTGAAGGCTTCTCTGCTTCTTGACATGAGTCCTTTTCTCCTTACCCAAAAAAAAAAAAAAAAAAAACACAATTTTATAAAATAAAACTTTAGATGCAAAGACATTTTCTATCTTCTGTCATAATCTAGCTATGAGGAATTTTTGACATAGTTTCCGTTTGGATTGCCAAGCAAACAACCGTACAGAAGGTTCTATTTTTATGATTCTCTATTTGGTATTATTTTATTGTGACAACAGCCAGGTTCAGAAGTTCTCTTAGTTTTGCAAAGAGAATGAGCATTGCCTTGGACTCGGCAAAGGGCATTCTTTATCTTCATACCGAAGCTGATCCACCAATAATCCACCGTGATATTAAGGCGAACAACATATTGTTGGACTCCAAATTCACTGCAAAAGTTTCTGATTTTGGAATCTCAAAGCTTGCACCGGTCTCCGACACCAAAGGAATGGAAGCTTCTCACGTATCCACAGTGGTGAAAGGCACTCCGGTAAGTAGTACAACCTTTACTCGTCAGTAGTAAGAGTAATTGAACCATCAGTCTTCTCTTGAATGATCTTAATTTATGCACTTGAATATCATTTAAAAGTATTAGAACTTCGAATCTGTTCCTCAATTTCAATGCTATTTAGTTACAGTGACAAACTTAAGAAGTTGGATTCTATTGTTGCATCCATAAGAAAGAGGAAATCATAATCGTCAGATGTTACTGAAAATATCAACTCAATTTACCATTTGCTTCAAATTAGACATTCTTTAACTGATGTTTATTTACTAGTACTTTTTTTTTTGGTACTGTTTTCTGTTTCATTGCTTTGTTTGTTTTACCGCCTTACAAGGAGTATGAACTTTTTGTAGTTTTCCTTTTGTGCAGGGTTACTTAGATCCAGAATATTTCTTAACTCACAAGTTAACGGAAAAGAGTGATGTTTACAGCCTCGGAATTATGTTTCTTGAACTCCTTACAGGGATGCCGCCTATTTCTCACGGTAGAAACATTGTTCGAGAGGTATATCCGACTTTCGTCATATACCTTTTTTATGAACATATTTTCTTAAATTCTTCTTGTAATGTGACTTACTTCCCATGTACTTGAGCTCTATTTATTTTTTCTTCTTCTTTTTTTAAAGAAATTTTTAATGCGTGTGACTTGAATCTAGGACTCATTATATTGAAAACGACTCGTGATGTTTTTGTTTTTCTCTTGTAATCCTAAATTACAGGTGCAAGCAGCATGTCAAGCCGGAACAACGTTCTCCATTATAGATAGGGACATGGGTTCATACAATACAGAATGTGTCAAAAAATTTATGCAGTTGGCCCTCAAGTGCTGCGAGGACGAGATGAAAGCACGGCCGACAATGCTGGAGGTTGTGAGAGAGTTAGAAAACTTGTGCTCAATGCCTCTGCAATCCGATGCGAATCAATCAGAGTCAAATGCCTCATCTTCAGGAACCTCAGGACCTGCACCGGCTTCACTTTACTTTGAAAGGAACACTTATGTGTCCACTGATAATTACGTCGGAAGCGACCTTGTTAGTGGAGTTTTTCCTGATATCAAACCTCGCTAAGTATGATTGAAGTTTCCTTTTATAGTCAGGGTGTATACGGAGCTTACATTTTCCACACCAAGAGCATAAACTTCTCTTTTGTCAATCTTTACATTTCATGGGAAGATGGAGCTTTTTGTAACTTTGTATCATGTACTTTCCTTGGACCTTCTAGGTTGGTACTCTTCGATTTTATTTTTTTGTTTTTTTTCCTTTTTGTATATAAATATAAACATTTCAAGCTTGGAACTCAACTTGTTCTATTATAGCCATGTCTTAATAGTTAATGTAACGACCCCCTAGCACAGGCCGTTACCTTACACACATATTTATTTAGTAAAACACAGCAGAAATATTTTTCTTTTTTTATACAGGAATTAAAAGTATGCAACATATAAAATGTGTCTTAAATAAAAATATTCAACATAACATAAGTACGTAGAGAACAAAACGCATAGCGGCTTGACTTCCCACAATTTCACAATATGCCCCGCCATGCTCTTCCATCTTGTATCACACATTGCTGACAGGTTGCTTACCTACAGCATAGACGTAAGACAGTGAGCTTTCGCTCAGCAAGTACAACTATCTAATCCGCGTTATACACAAACATAGCCTAATCATACACATCCTAACTTAACTTAACATGGCGTCGCATATCATCTCATTTCATAACATCATTTATCATAACATAGCATTACATAGCGTATGCATGGTCCAGTTATGCTCGTATTTTACTTTCATGCTTATCTTACTTATCTTTCTTATCTTTCTTTTGGGCCCTTACATGAGTGTCCGTACCCGACGCGCAACTATGGAGTGGTTGGGGCGGCCAGTCCCAGTCCAAGTCCAACTCAATCCATAGTCCAACCCGACCTCGGACGAGTGGTACGACACAGGCAAGCTTGCTTACCTTCTTTCTTTCTTTTCTTTATCTCTTTCTTGAGCTTATTATTAGTCTTATAAGAATTAGTGAGCATGCATCGTGATGTCACATATTCTTAATTCATACTCATACCATTAACTTACTTAACATACATTCCTACCTTTTATTTACCTTATCATGATCATACCTGAACATTTAACATAACATAACAAGTTGCATAAAACATGGCAACACATAGCATATAACTGGCATACACCCCTAATATATATCTAACATACTTAGGCAAGTACCAATTGAAGCCTATGCTGTAGGTGGAGTTGTAGTTACCTCTCTTGCTATGTCCCACAAGATGTTGTTCCTCCTCCGAGTACAATTGCAGGTTTCTTCCTGCTTGAGGAAGGACATAGGTAAGAGTTAATATTGTGGGATGTTGGTGACTCAACCAACATGCCTATCTAATCCTAGTTGTATGTCCCCAGTACTAGATATCTTATTCAACTTGGTCCATGCTTTTTAGGGTTATTATCAACAACCCTCAATTCTAGCCCATTTCCGCCTTTTCGGTGTCTCTTAGGGTTATATCGGGTAACCCTTAAGGTAGTCGATCTAAATTATTCATGGTCAATGGTAGTCAAACTTAGTCAAAGTCAACACTTTGGTTATCGGTGGTCAACCCCAGTCAAGGTCAACTATTGTCAACCTTGGTCAATATTGGTCAAAGTCAACTATGATCAACTCTGGTCAACCATAGTCAACTTTCTATGGTCAATCTTGGGCTTTGGGGCTAAGCCCAGTAACTCAGATACTATTTCGGGTTACAGTCCGTAGTCGGTGTAACGACCCGCCTTGCACAGGCCGTTACACTGTTGACTTACTTACTTACATACTTATAAATTAGTTTAAAAATACAGCGGAATTTTTTTTTTTTTTTTTTTTACATACTTAACGAAAACGTGTTTCTTAAACAGAAGTCTTGAAATAAACATATTTACAAAACAAAAGTACTGAGGTTTTCAAAACGCGTAGCGGCATTGATATCCCACGATTTCACAGCTTGCCTCACCACGCCTCGCCACCTTGCATCATGCATTGACGACAGGCTGCTTACCTACAGCATAGACGTAAGACAGTGAGCTTTCGCTCAGCAAGTACAACTGTCTCATCCGTGACTTACATATAACCATATCGAAAATACATTTCTAACTTAACATACATATCCATACATAACCATTCATAATCACATAACATCGTTCATAATAGCATAACTAACAATGTCTACACATGCATGGTCCAGTTATGCTCGTATTTACTTTCTTCGCTTCTCTTTCTTTTAGGGCCCTTACCTTTGGTGTTCGTACCCGGCGCACAACTATGGAGTGGTTGGGGCGGCCAGCCCTGTCCAACTCAAACCATAATTCTACCCGACCTCGGACGGGTGGTACTACACCGGCAAGCTCGCTTGCCTTCTTATGTTTTATTATATTTTCTTAACTCAATCTTGAGTTTATTTATCTTGTAGGAATTTAGTGAACATGCAATCGTGATGTCACATAATCCTAACTCATACTGAACATTAATTCATATTTGATCATGCTTTCTATACATGGCATACTAGCACAATTGACATGGCAATTAACTTATAGCACAACATCGCATAGCATATCATGCATAGCATACAATATCATACACCCTTAGCATGCATCTAATCTTACTTTAGTAAGTATCAACTAGAGCCTATGCTGTAGGCGGAGTTGTACTTATCTCATTTCCTGCTAGATCCTCACTCTCGCCGTCCGGATTCGGAGTACAGCTACACGTCCTCTCCTGCTCGAGAAAGGACATAGATGAGATTCCGTTTCTAATTGTAGAATGTTGGTACCCTAACCAACATACCCACTATAACCTAGTTGTATGTCCCCGTCAGATTACTGACCTGTCCTAATTGGCCTTTTATTGTTGGGGATAAATTTTGGACTGGATTAATCCCTTAAGAGGCTACGTTGGATAACCTCTTAATTTTCTCCTCTAACTTCTATTGGATTACTCCTTAACACTCTGGGCTTATCCTTCTATTATAGCATATTGGGTCAATGGCCTTGACCCATTTTGCTTGGCCTATTAAACTTATGGTAATCCTTAGGGTTACGTTGGATAACCCTTAAGGTTACCTCTTTCTTATTGTGGGTCAACCAAAGTTGACAATTGGTCAACTACTGGTCAACCCTTGTCAATTCTGGGCCCTGTGGGCCTAAGCCCGGTAACTCGAGTCCTATTCCCGGCTACGACCCGTAATCGGCTTGATTACCATTTTTATTTTGAAAGATACATTTTCTTAAATTTTCTTAACTTAAAATTACATTTTCTTCCTTTTTGCACTTTTACAAGATTTTTCTCAAAAATCCGTAAAACTCTTTATAAAATTCCGACTTTTGAAATAATTACTTATAAATGTCATTTAAGGTCGAAACCCGCCTTTGGAACAGTTTTCGCAATTAAAATAACGGTTTAGAATACTTTACAATTTTTTTGAAAACACTTTGTAAAACTTTTGTGAAGGAATTTTCGGATTCCTTGCGCACCTCTCATTAAACACGTCTATTTTAAAAATCCGTCGGGAATTTGAAAAACTTGTCTTCACGAAAGTTATAGCTATCAAAAAATGCTAAAACTTTCTTGTTTTGCAAAAAATCAAATTCTGCCTAGATTGATACCAGTGTTTTTTTTTAAATCCGGCTGACTCCGAAAAAATCTGGTGGAACTGCGCCCAGGGGTCAGTCACGGGTTTTGTTGAAAACAAAGGCCTTTGGAGCCTTATTTTGGTATTCCGTTCGCGTTGTCCTCTAGAAAAACTTGTTCCGAGAAACTTTCGTGTTTCAAGTTTTAACCCATTCGGCCTCTAGAGGCCTTAAAATCTCACTTTTCCAAAACTGGTCAGGTTCAACCCGAATCTGGACAGTTTCGGTTTCGTTTTCGGTTTGCGTCCTATTTCGCGAATCTAACTCTACCGAACACTTCGGAAACCTACGATTCAAACACACAACGTTTTCTAGCATTAAATTCATACAAAAATTATCACAAACCAAGCAAGAATTTAAAGCCAAACCAACCCTCGAGCTAGAAATCAAGCACATACTACTAATCTAGAGCAAAAATAGAAATTGGACTTATGTTCATACAACCCCATTGAAGACTTAATTTGAACCTAAAATCAAGCTCAAAATAAAGGGTTTTAGGGGTATAAAATTTACCTCAACCAAAGCTAAGTTTGGTTGTGAAAATTTCTCCTTCTCCTTCTCCTCCTCACCACAAAGCTCACGGCCAACCTAGAAAAAAGTGGATCCAAGAAAATTTGTTAGCTCCTTTTTCCATCTCAAAACCGTGCACTTCAAGAAGACAAACCCAAGAAAATTTTTCAAAACCAACTCACCTCTTCTTCTCCTTCTCTTTGGTCGGCTCCCCCCTTAGAAAATTCACAAAAAGTCTCTCAACTCTTTTTTGCTCTCACTCCTTGAAGAACCGGATCTCTAAGACTCAAAATCTCAAAATTTTTCTTTGATTTTCTCTCTTCTCTCTCCTCTCCTTTGGCTGCCGAAAGTGTGAGAGAAATGCAAGAGTTTTGGCTAAAAAATTGAAAGGATATGATGTGCCAAGGGGAGGTTGGAGTGGTTAGAGGTTGCTTGTCCAAAAAAAAAGGCTTTACTCTCCTTTCTTTTCTTTTCTTTCTTTTCTTTGGCTTGCCTTCCCAAGGCTGCCGAACCTTCAAGAGTGGAAGGCAATAATTGGCTGCAGTTTTTCAATAAAAAAAAAAAAATGGGATAATGAGAGGGTTTTTGATAGGACAAAAGTGGGTGGTTACTTGCCTTAAATCTAGGCTTTATCTCATTCTTTCTTTTCCATCTCTTTTTTTTTTTTTTTTTTCTTTTCCTTGCTCTCATAGCTGCTGCAGCCGGCTGGACAAAGGGTGGAAGGCAGCTAATAGATTGCTTTGGTTGGTGGAGAAAGCTTGACATGCAACTAGGGTGGTGGTTTAGTTTAGTTAGGTTCTAACTTGGCTAGTTACCTTCCAAAACTCATTTTTTCTTCCCCCTTGTGCTATACAGATAATTTTAATATTGTGATTTTTCAAAACACAATATTTTTATCTCATATTGTAGTACAAGATTTATCTGTGTGAATTTTGGATCGAAAAATATTTTTCTCAAATTTTTCCGAACCCTTTTTGCCCTTAAACTCTAACTCGGTGTGCTTGATTTTCTAGGGACGTTTTACAGCTTATTCTTGCTATCTAGTTCACAAAACTCATTTTCGGAACTCGTTCCGCGCTGAACTCGAAAAATCTCGAAAAGTCAAAGGGTTGACTTTTAGTCGGTCAAACTTTAACTTTTTCGGTCAAAGTTGACTTTCGTAAAATTTTGTACCGTTTCGACCGTTTCGACTTGAAAGGTCCGTTTCCGAGTTTAGAAATAAATTTTGAGTCTTCCCGACCCATCAGAATTCATAAAATCGATCAAAAGCTCGAAATTAAGCTTTTTCACGATTGTGAACATAATGTGAATTTAATTCCTTAAGAGAAAATATGGACATAAAAAATTCGGATATCACAGTCGGCTTGTTTACTCATTTTATCTGAAAATTCTATTTTCTCACTTTTTTGAGATTTTTGAGTAATTTAGCTTCAAAATTCTTTAATCTTCTTGTAACAATTCATATCTTTAAAATGAATCTTTATAAAAGTCGTTTAAGGTTGAAAAATGCCTTTGGAACAGTTTTCATAATTAAAAACAACGGTTTTAAACAAATTACAGTTTTTCGGAATTGTTTTTAGAAAATTCTGTGCAGAAATTTTCGGTTCCCTGCACACCCTTCGTAAAATAGTGTCCATTTAAAGATCTACTCCGAATTTGAAAAAGTTATCTTCACAAAAGTTGTAGCTATCGAAAAATCCTAAAACTTTTATATTTTGCAAAAAATCCAGTTCCGCTTGTATTTTTGTCAGTTTTCATTTGAAACTGGCTGGTCGTGTAAACTAGGTCTGGGCAGATCAGTGTCAGATTTTGATAAAAACGGAGGCCATTGGAGTCTCATTTTGAGATTCTGCTTATGTTGCCCCCTAGAAAAAATCGTTCTGAACAACTTTCGTGTTTTACGTTTCACCCAGTTCGGCCTCTAAAGGCCTTAAATTTCCACTTTCCCGAAACTGGCCAGTTTGGAATCCGAACTGGCAGCTTCGGTTGTTAGGTCCGGTTTACACCCTAATTCGCGAAGTCTAACTCGACCGACCACTTCGGGAGCCTGCACAGCAAACATGCATCGTTTCTAACGTCCCACATGCGCCAACATGCAGCTTAAACGGGCCTATGCAAACCAAACTCGAATTGCCCTAATCCTAGGTTTGCATGGTTCTAACTTTTGCATCTCATTCAATCAAGCACCAAACATGCACCCTTAAGCTAGCAGCCAAGCATACACTGCCTAGGGCAGATTTTGGACCAAAAATCAGGGACACACAACCATTCACATCTAGCATGCAACCTAATATCCATCAAACACAAACCGAGGAAGCAATTAACCAAAATTTAGCCAACCACCCTTAATCACCTAATCAAGCACATCTAATCAACCTAGAGCATGCAATTCAAATTGGACTTATGTCCTTACAACTCCAACTTGAAATACAAATAAAATGCTAAAATTGAACTCAATCGCAAGATTAGGGCTCAAGAGAATACCTTAGATCAAAGTTAGGGTTTGACCCCAAAAATTTCTTCCTCCCTCCTTTGGCTCCTACAACCGGCCTCACCCTTAGCTAGAGCACCAAAATTTTTTTCTTGGTTCCTTGATGATCCACACCAAAACCGAACACCACCACCAAGCTTTCTTCTCAAAATTCCAGCTTTTCCTCTTCCTTTTCTCCTCTCCCTTACTCTCGGCCACTATGCCAAAATGGCCTAAAAAAATTTCAAACTTTTTTCTTGGTTCTTCCTAGCTCAAATCCGGATTCTCCCTAGCAAAACCCCTACGAAAATTTTTGTTTTTCTCTTCTCTTTCTCTCTTCCAAGCTCATGGATTTTTCTGAAGAAAAAAGGCAAGAATTTCCCCAAATTTTTGAATAAAAGTGAATAGGACACACCCTATTTATAGAGGTGAAGAACTTTTGGAAAATTATGAAAAAACCCCAAAACTTTTAATATTTGCTTGAGGGGATAGTGAGGTGGCCGACCAAGGAGCTTCTAGGGAATTCTAAGAATTCTTTCCAAGCTTGATTTAATATTAATGATGTTATAATTAAGGGCTTGGATGATGTCATTCCCTTTTTAAGCCTTGTTTGGCTACTTTTCTTGAAAAGTAGTCCATTTTAGTGCTACACAGATATTTCTAATACTGTGCTTCACTAACACACAGTATTTTTATACTGCACTGCAGTACAAAATTTATCTGTGTAAAAACGGACAGTATAATTTTTTTTTTTCTTATTTTTTCGAGCCTTTTCACCTTTAATCCTAAGTTGATGTGCTTGATTTTCTAGGGTGGTTTTAAGGCCTATTCATACTATCTTAACCATAAATGAGGTTTTCGCAGTATCTTTTCCATACTGCATTTCATCATATTGTAAAGTCAACCTGTTGACCATTCTTGGTCAAACTTTGACTTTTCGGTAAAAATTGACTTTTAGTCAAACCTTTGACTTTTGTAAAATTATGTACTTTTTCGTCTTTTTGACTCAAAAGGCCGTTTGCTCTTAGCATCCTATTTTGAGTCTTGTTGACCCATAAGAAATCACAAAATCAAACAAAAGCTCTACATTAAGCTTTTTCACAATTACCTTCATGATATAAAATTAATTTCTTTAAAAGAAAATAGTAACATGAAAATCTGGGCATTACAATTAAGATAGTAACCAAAGTGTTGTATTTTGGTTTTAACGTGATCCACTTTCTTGGTGCTTGAATTAGGATTATTTACATAATGATATCGTTTAGTTTTGTTAGGCTTTCGTTTATATGTTGCCATTTATGGCAACTTTGTTAAACAAAAATGTTTGTAGGGTTTCCTCAAGTATTGCATTATGTGTTGAAACTATTGATTTGTTTTGAAGATATGGCCAATATCGAAGCGGGAAAGTTGCTCCTTTTGTGAAATTGACTTGGTAGATTGGTTTGTCTTAGTATATGACTTCGAAGTTGTAACGTCCCGACCATCCACGTAGGATCGACTACGCAAATGTGGGCCGTTACTTTACTTACTTAACTTATTTATTGATTTACATACTTTAAACTTACCCCATATTCTAGAGTAAGTTTTTTTTTTTTTAAACATATATACATAAAACATAAAACATAAACTTAAAATTAAACATAAACTTAAACATATTCTCATACATAAAACTTAACTTATTCATATCTACTCACTCGAGTACTGAGCTTTCACACCTTATTCGAAAGCTATCATATTAAATCCGTGGACCAAACTCGACATAATGCGGATCAGTACAACACGAGGCAGCTTGATTGTCATACATACATAAACTTTGCCATACATACTTAAACTTAATGTTAACACCTTTTTCATTACAAACATATTTTATAAAACATATTTTCCAAAACCCGTGGCGGTGTCCATTCCACATTTCACAGTCCGCAGCGTCATTCTCCACAGTCTCGCATCAAGCATTTCCGGTAGGCTGCTTCCCTACAGCATAGACGTAAGACGTGAGCTTTCGCTCAGCAAGTACAACTGTTACATCCACGCCATAAACATATCATCATGCATGAACCAATTATGATTTCTTATGCATCAATTATGGTTTCATAACTTAACATAACTTAGTTCTGATTCCTTACATGTCATACGTGTACGTACCGTGATACATAGCCATATAGTGGTTGAAGGCATACTGTCCAATCCAACTCAAACATGGAACATACCGTTTAAACTCGCCCTCGTGGCAAGTCAGTACGACACAATATCTTAACTTGTCTTATTTCATAACTTAAAAACTTGTTCTTACTATGTGATTCAATCTCAGTGAACATGCTTCATGATGTCATGACATTAAAACATATATCATAACATACATCATTCATAACCTAACATCATAACATAATACATCGTAACATAACATCATACCATAACATACCATAAAACATATTAGGCAAGTAACACAACAAAAAGCCTATGCTATAGGCGGAGTTATACTTACCTATCGTCCATGCTCTTGGTTTATCGTTCCAACATGGCACGACAACAATTCATACTCCTGTTTCCAAACAGGGTGTAAGATAAGAGTTATATATATTCTATCTTACCATAAATCATAAACATTAAATGTTAGTATCCTAACCAATATTCATAAGTAATCCTAGTTATATGTCCCCATAATCTACCGATGAACACTCGCTCGGTTACTTGCCGTAACCTTAGGGCTCATGGCCCAACGAGACATAAACAGTAACTCGTCAGGTTATTAATCTTACTAAGGTCTTATCACTTAGAGCAGCACCCTACTAGGTTACTATCGGTAACCATAGGGTAAGGCCTAACCCAATAACTTGGGTATCCTAACCGGTTACCATAGGTTATCCTTTTAAAAACACAATATTTTCATAGAACCATAACTTATAAGCAAAGACAGTTAAAAACTGTCAACTTTGAAAACCATTCTTAAAAACAGTTTCTTGATTAAAGTATCCAGGCATGTGCAGGGATTTCCTGCTTTTGCATGGTTTTTCTGAAAATCCTGTGCAGGATTTCCTATTACCTGCACAGTTCCGAAAAATTAGGTTTTACTTAAAAATCTGCTTTGAATTTAGGAAAACTTTCTTCATGAAGGTTTTAGATCTCGAAAAATACTACAACTTTGGTTCTTTACACAAAACCCATTTCTATCATTAACTTAGTCATGTTTGAGGTTGAAACCTGCTGGCCGTGCATACTAGGTCTGGGCAGATCAGGCTCGGTTTTTCATAAAAACAGAGGCCATTGGGGCCTTATTTTGGAAAACTGTATGCGCTATCCGCTAGGAAAATCCTTTCTCTACAACTTTGTAGTTTTAACTTTCATCAAATTCGGCCTCTAAGGGCCTCAAATTTGGCTTTTCAGAAAACTGGCCAGTTTTATCCGAACTGGTAGTTTTCTTGCTTAAGTTCGTTTTACGTCCTTACTCGCGCATTCTAACTCAACCAGTCACACCGGGAACTTATAAACAGACATGCAACGTTTCTACCATAAAATCTCATCATACATAACCATACATCAATCTTAAACTTATTGCGACATATAACAAACATATGGTGAGCATTAAGCATACACCCTTAGCACATAATCTCTAGAGCATAAAACCATAACCATACACAACCACATAATCAGCTCATACTAAGCCACTAAACCACTGCATGAAAGGAGAGAAAATGAGTTTAAGCTCTTACAATCCAATTGCTTGAAATACACTTAAATTTCTTGCTCCAAACTTAATAAAAGACTTGAGAAATTTAGAAGGTTTACCTCTTGAACTTGGGAGATGATTTCAAGCTTGGATCCAACAATTTCTTCTTGTTCTTCCTCTCTAAAATCCGACCAAAACTTGCTCCCCTTGCTCTTCACCACAACCAGCCTTCCTTGGCTAGGTGGGTTTCCAAACTTTTTCAGCCATCTTTGCTTGGTTCATCACCAAATCCGGTCACCCTTCAAGCTTTCTTCCTCTTCATTTTTTTTTTCTTTTTCTTCTTCTTTCTTCTTAAGCAAAACCGACCATCACTCTTGGTGTTTTGCTTTCACCTAGGTTCGGTTCTAATGGGAGGGAGAAAAGAAAAGGAATACTTGAAATTGAACTAAACCTTGGGAAGTTCACTTACAACCCAATTTATAGTGGAAATTTCCAATTTTCCATAATTCTATTTAGCTCCATATTTCTTCTTGAATTTGCTAAAGAGTCCTTGGTGAACAAAATTATTTTGCTCTTGGATCCTCCTAGGTGGCCGACCATTGAGCGAGCCAAAGGTGGGAAAAGCTTGTTCAACAAGTTTGCTTGGTCACCAAGTGTTCCATGCTTACCTCACCATGATGACATCATCTTGCTTACATCATACTTATATCACTTGCTTATATCATGCTTACATCATATTTTCCAAAAATTACACTTTAGCTCCTAGGGATAAAATATTTACATTTTAGTCCCTATGAGGTGGCGACTAAAGTGAAGTCACTTGGCTTCTAATCCATACATAATGGTCCACTTAATTCCCAAAAATCCTTAAATATAAAAATGCAGTCCATTTCCTTACTAACTTAATCAATACTAATACTGTTTTTCACAAAAACAGTATTATTATACTGGACTACAGTCCAGAATTTCTCTGTATAAAATTGGACTGCATATATTAGGACTTGAAACCATTTTATTCCTTCATGTCCTAAAAATCATGCTTAATTTTTCTCTAGGGTCGTCTCAAACCTATTCTTGCTTAATCGTCCGAAATGACAGTTTTCTGCAGTATAGTTTCCATATCGATAATTACACTGCAGTACCATCTCGGTCAAATTTGGTCAACCTAAAGTCAACCTTGGTCAAACTTTGACCGCAATAAAAATCAAAATTCCTATTTTGCCCTTTTTCTCCCAAAAAGGGTCTCATACTTATATTGAGTCTCGTAGCTAATTAAACGAAAACTCAAACATATACTGATATTTAACTCAGATCATGAGCTTCATATCGTCATACATAATTCAAATCTTAAATTTTCCTTGTCTCAAAGGAAATCATAGGTTCATCGAAATTCGGGTTCTTACAGAAGTTTTTGTTTTGATTCAAGTCAAGGATATTCCAAGAATTTTTAGTGAAGGTAATCTTGGTTTTTTCTTTCGGAAGGAATTTCTAATTTGGTTAAGTTTTCTTATCTTGTTTAAATTAGAAACTCAATCTTTCCCAAGAGAGAAGAATCATGCTTTTGAAATCTATGAAGTTGGAAGATTTTATTTTCTGGGATTTCTTGAAGGTTTCCGTGATTTGATTAGTAGCTAGAATAAAGGAAAAGTTAACTCGGATTCTGAAGTAAGTTCCCGTATTTAAATTTTGAAGTATTTTTAGAAATGTTGCAATAGATTTGGAAACACTTTGAAATTTAAATTATTGTTTTAATCCAAGATTTTTTAGGATAGTTTGTATGGCTGCTTATTTATTGTCTCAAAATCAGTTTATTGGTAACATGCTTAGAGATTCATTAGAGTACTTTGAGACTTTTTGAAGTTGTTGCATTCTCATGTCTTTTAGGAGAAAGAGTTTAAGTCTTTGGAAGAAGTCTTCAAAAGAAGGCATTAGCAGTTGAAGATAGTTCAACGTAGCTAGCGAGGGGAGCTTGTAGAATAAATTCACTGACTTGATTCAAGACGACCAATGACAACAAGAAGAAGGCGTCTTCAGTTTGTATGAGTCTATTAGAGCTTGTAATCATTTTACAGTTAGTGAATTATTCATCGTCTAGGTGTGACCTAGAGAAGTAGGATAACCAAACCTCATAAAATCGCTTGGTTTAATCTATTTACTTTGCTTACGGTAATTAAATTAATTTTGGAAAATCAATTAAACTTGATAAATAGGTAATAACAAATCTTTCAAGTTTTAATTATTTTTTAATTTATCCATATGTTTTTAGAAACTTCGAAGATATCCTTTCAATTTGAAAAACTTGTTTCAATTTCATCCCTTGTACTTTCGCAATGAAAAAAATTAGATGAAACGACATAATACGCTTGAATAGTTTATAAAAAATATTTTATAAATTTGAAAACTATAAAGAACCATAAAAATACATCAATTTTTTTTATATAAAAAATTTCTGAATTTTATTTTGTTTTTCTAATGTCAAAATTATTTATTTTTAAAAATTTTTTCTCAAGAGATTTTTTTTTTTTTTTTAGAAATTCAACATAATTAAGCGCATCTTTGTCTTTTTCTTTTCTTTTTTTTTTTTTTTTTTTTTTTTTTGTTCATAAAATATGTTAGTTATGAAATTGAAACAACCTTTTCAAATTCAATGTATATCCTTGCAGTTTCTAGATACAAAAGCGTAAGTTACAAAATAATTAAAACTTAAACAAATAATTATGTAATTAACTCTTTTAAATCATAAGATTGGTTTCTTCTTCTTCTTCTTCGTCCTCCTCCTCCTGAAATTGTTTACTCAGCAGCTCAAAGACCTGGGACATTGGTCCTTTGTTTCATCTTTCAATTATCAATATGTTAATTTCTCCATATAGTTACCCAAAAAAAAAAAATGTAATTCATTCATTGATTTATATCATCAGCATTTTTGGACAATTTCTTTTCTTTGTCCAATTCTGTGATATTTTACTGAGTTGTAAGTCTCCTCAATCTTTTTACTTTTATCTAATTTTGTGATATTTTACTGTGACGGACGGTCCATTAGCTGAGTAAATAGTTTTATATACTTCATGTTTTTTAATTAGACAATGGAAATATGCATCAAACTACAAAGCAATAAATGCTACAAAAGAATGTGAATGATATCGTAATGATTAAGACATATATAACCCTCAACTAAAACCGATTCCATCAGTAAAATTTAAATACAGTTTTAAAGAAAAAGACGGATGTCTTACACCCGATAACGAGAATATACCTCAATTTATTAAGATCGAGCACATATAAAATTTTTTTAACAGAATCTCTACGATGATAGAAATTAATCTTATTAATTGAGAACCAAAATTTTATAGAATAAAGATCACCACATACTGTGCAGAGAGACAAACATAGGGAAACCAATGTACTTCATGCTTTAGTTCCTTACATTTTTGACATTAGTCTTAAATTTAAAATCGGATATTTTTCCTTCTTCATTTATTTCTGCATCTCTAAAAGATTCTTAAAATAAAATAAGCTGCTTGATTACTTTCTTATACTTGAAAGTACGTATATAAAGAATCATATATATAGATCTGTAAAAAACATATATTTTTATGAAACTATATGGACTTTATTCAATATTAATGACAGTAATACATTGTGCAGATTGAACAACCGAATAAGAATATTTGCGCTGAAATATCTATGAATTAGATACCTATTACTCAAATTGATTCTCAGTTATTTTTAGAATCAAAAAACCAAATTATAAACCATTTCTCTGCAATCAGACGTCAGAGAAGAAAATTTCCAGAAACAAACCCAATTTAAGTTCGGATTTCTAGAATAAATCCAATCACAGAAAAGTCAAAACCGGAATTTCTCAAAGAATGACAATATCTGACAAAAAAATTGCCACACTTAATTGAAAATGTCATAGGGGATTTTGATAAATAAATGCAAACAACAATTCAAAAATAAAATTTTCTAACAATAGAAATTTCTCCATTGAATAAAAAAAAAAATACATACATGGGTTGAAATTATATATTATGTGAACTAATTGAACAAAGAAACGTTATTTTCATTACATTGCTTTAAATTTCAAAACCTTACATGTTAGACTTGACTTGCCGTATATATATTTCTCCCTTTTTTTTTTCCCTTTTGTTTCTTTTTGGTAGACAAAACGAAATTCTCAATAAAATTTTACGTTCCTTTTGTTCTTAATAAATACGTTTACAAATAAATAAAAAGCGTACGTAGTTGAATATATCAGGATACACATAACTAGCTATTCAAAAACTAAATCTGAATTGTCATTCACATTGGTTCACGTTGTTTATGTCGTCATTAATCTTTGTTCTTCTTTCGTCTCCATTCTGCGTAGATATTTGAATTTTCTGAGATTACGTACTTTACTTACATTATATATATACGCCCAAGTCCATATAGAATTCATAACAATTCCGCGCAACCATTTTTCTAAACGATCTCTTAAGAAGCAAGAAAGAAAGAATATCGTAAAAAATAAAATGTGACATTCACAATTATAAACAGTATATCCCTAAAAAATTATAAACACCTATTGAAAAAATAATAAACACTATAAATAATTACCTTAATACCTCTAGTGTAAAGTCATATTCCCTCCTAATATAATTAAAGAAAAAAAAAAAAAAAAAAAAAAGGACGTCTGATTTATTGAACTAGTGTACGTATATAGTAGATTTCTTTTGAACAAGAAAATTTCATTAAATTCATCAAGAATACATACATTACACACCAAACATAATAAATCTTCTTTTAGTAAATGAGACAAAATTCTTTAGTGAGACCGGATTTTTTTTTTTTTTTTTAATTTTATAAGAAGACCGGACTCATTTGACGATGATCTATTGACATAATTTGTAGGATTTTTTTTTTTTTTTCATTTTGTCTTTCCAAAAAAAGACCAAAATTGGTCGTATATATCTTCTACGTGTGCATTTTTATCTCCATTTTGGATATAATCGAATTTCTTTTGACATTTTCTATTGAATTTTCTTACAATTTCCTTTTCGTAGAATTTTCAACGCAAGCGGCCATTTTCTCTAATTTCATTTAAAACAAAAAGAAGAGAAACTGCTATAAATAAGGGACGTTACCTCTAGTTTTTCACATTCATAGCTATCACAAAAGAAAGAAAAAAAAATGAAGTTTGCATTCTCTTCCTTAATTTTCCCCAGCATTTTCCTTTTCCTTTCCTTGTTTTCCTTGGCCACTTCAGACAAGACGACACATGACAATTTTCTTCAATGTCTCTCCCAAAATCTCTCAAACCCTACCTCCATTGACACAAACCTCATCTACAGTCCGATTAACGAATCGTCGTATTCGTCAGTCTTGAATTTCTCCATCCAAAACCCTAGATTCAATTCACCTTCAACACCAAAACCCGTAGTTATCGTCACACCTACACTTGCCTCCCATGTCCAAACCGCCGTCAGATGCTCAAGTAAACATGGCCTGCAGCTTAGAATCCGGAGCGGCGGACACGACTACGAGGGCCTTTCTTACATGTCTGACGTCCCATTTGTCATAATAGATCTCTTCAACCTTCGAACGATCGAAGTTGACGTAGAGAATCGGACGGCATGGATTGGAGCTGGGGCTACACTTGGGGAGGTTTACTACAGAATTGCGGAGAAAAGCAGAACCCTAGGGTTTCCCGCTGGTGTTTGCCCTACCGTCGGCGTCGGAGGACACTTAAGCGGAGGAGGTTATGGAACAATGTTGCGTAAGTATGGACTCGCGGCGGATAATGTTATCGACGCGCAATTAGTTGACGCTGAAGGAAGGTTTCTTGATAGGGAATCCATGGGAGAAGACCTATTTTGGGCGATTCGCGGTGGCGGAGGAGCGAGCTTTGGAGTTATTCTCAAGTGGAAGGTCCAGCTTGTTTCCGTTCCATCAAATGTGACTGTGTTCTCAATCAATAGGAACTTGGAACAAAACGCTACGCAGCTCGTTAATCGGTGGCAACAAATTGCAAACAAATTTCATGAAGATCTTTTCATCAGGCTCATCCTGCAAGCTATTTCGACAACTGATCAAGATAGCGGCAACAAAACGATCCAAGTTACGTTCAACTCGTTGTTTCTCGGTGGTGTCGATAGGCTCCTTCCGTTGATGCAAGAGAGCTTCCCCGAATTAGGGTTGGTTCGCGAAAATTGCACCGAGATGAGCTGGATTGAGTCCACTTTGTATTTTGAGGGATTTCCAAGTGGATCACCTTTGGAAGTCTTGCTTGATAGAGTGCCTCGGTCTAGGTTGTCCTTTAAAGCGAAATCAGACTATGTGAAGGAACCGATCCCCGAAACCGGGTTGGAAGGAATTTGGGAAAGGGTGTATGAAGAAGAAGTTGGGAGGGCTATCTTGATCATGAGTCCTTATGGCGGGAAAATGGACGAGATCTCGGAATCCGAAATCCCATTCCCGCATAGGGTCGGAAACCTCTACAAAATTCAGTACTTGATATATTGGGAAGAAGAAGAAGGAGGAAATGTTGGTGAATCCCAAATCCATATAAATTGGATAAGAAGGCTTTATAGTTACATGGCTAACTATGTTTCCAAGAATCCAAGAGCTGCATATATCAACTATAGAGACCTTGACATTGGGACAAATAGTGAAAAGGGTACACAAGTTATGCACAAGCAAGCATTTGGGGGACAAAGTATTTCAAGAATAATTTCAATCGGTTAGTCCAAATCAAGACCAAGGTTGATCCAACTAATTTCTTTAGGAACGAACAAAGCATTCCTTCTCTTTCATCCTTGTGGAAGAAAAGAGGTCATTAGAGATATGCTTATATGCACACACACACACATATATAACACATACGTGCTATATATATATATATATATATATTATATAAGATGAAGATTGTATACATACTAATAACACATACGTCTTAAATTTCTTTACTTGTGAATAAGGACCTACATGCATACATGTGGGCACACTACCATGAGTATCTTAAGATTGTAGTTTGAGTTATATTTGTAATGTTATAATAATAAATTGCTTAAATATCTTTCTTTGTCCCCCACTTTTACTTTATTTTTTTCAAATTTTCTTTTAAATGTTTAACATTTTCTCAGTACTATAAAACTTGATAATTTTTATATAAACACTTTAAAAAACTTTATATTTAATGTACACCATTACTGAAACAATTAAATGACTCTGCCACTGATGTTTATCCCTCATATGGTGGTGCAAGCTCGTTGAAGTTTCCATTCAAATGTTTTTTTTTTTTTTTTTGAAGAGCAATATGAAATTTCCATTCAAATGTTTAATTGAATACCAATGTGATATAATGCTGAGAAAATTAATGTAACTAAATTAGGGATTAATGCGTGAAAAATGAGATTTATTAGCGTGCCAAATTAAATTTTGATATTGACTATTGCATTTTCATGTACAAATATGATAGCTTTCTGGTCGTTCTTGAATTTTTTTAAATTTTACCTCATGTAAGTTTTGAAATTTTTATTTTTGCCTAACTTCAGAAAATTTTTGCAAAATGCCTCCTGAGTTTTAGTTGCTGCCGCCCACGGGTATTCAAGTAGCCCACATATTCTATCATAAAATGTTCAAGACCCGAACGAACGTTTGACTTGGTCAAAGGTTTATCTCGTAAACTTTCCACACAAAAGCATTGCATTTGCATTTATTCATTTTTCGTTTGTCCTTTTTCTCTGTCTCGTCTTTATCCTCTTTCTTTTCCACCACTCATCTTAGGTCATCTCCAACCGGGCTTCATTTTGGTGACAAAACACCAAAATGAAACACAAGTTGGGCTCCAACCAACTCTATAGCGCAACTCCAAACAAATTTGACGCAATTTTATTGGAAATAGCGCAGCGCTTCATCGTTTTATAATTAATAAAATTAAAGAAATAGATTAATTGTTATAGAATATATTAAAAAAATTAATATATTTCTTTAATTTTATTAATTACTTAACCATAAAGCAAAAAAGATAAAAATTAAATAATGGCTTTTTAGAGTAAAACTGAATATAAGGAAATATTCTTTTTAGAGTAAAATTTGAAGTAAATAGGTTGCAGTTGAACTTCAAATTTAAAGTTAAAGTTGCATACTATTTTGATGTCAAAACAACTCTAAAATAGAGTAATAGGTTTGAGATGGTCTTATTTGAGAAAAACAAAACTCCTTAATATATATATACACACACATATATGTGGAGATTTAACCTAGAAGAACTAATCCAGCTTATAGAGTATGTAGGGAGATTGACGAGGAGCTTATTGTTTAATTAAATTGAAACAAGCTTTTCAAATTAAAAGGAGATCCTTGCAGTTTCTAAACACAAAAGGGTAAATTAATTACAAAATAAAGAAACTTAAACAAATAATTATGTATTTAACTCTTTTAGATCATAAGATTGGTTTACTCAGGAAGTAGTTCTTGTTGTTGTTGTTGTTCTTCTTCTTCTTCTTCTTCTTCTTCTTCTTCTTCTTCTTCTTCTTCCTGAAATTGTTTACTGACCTGGGACATTGGTCCTTTAATTAATCTTTCAATTATCAATATGTTACTTTCTCCATATAGTTACCCAAAAAAAAAAAAACAAAAAACAAAAAAAAGCAATTCATTCATTGATTTATATCATCAGCATTTTTGGACAATTTCTTTTCTTTGTCTAATTCTGTGATATTTTACTGAGTGGTAGGTCTCCTCAATCTTTTACCTTAATCTAATTTTGTGATATTTTACCGTGACACACTGTCCAATTAGCTGAGTAAATGGTTTTATATACTTCGTGTTTTTTAATTAGAAAATGGAAATATGCATCAAACTACGAAGCAATAAATGCTACAAAAGAATGTGAATGACATCGCAATGATTAAGACATAACCTTCAACAAAAATCAGTTCTATCAATAAAATTTGAAGACAATTTTAAAGGAAAAGATGGATAACGAGTATATACCTCAATATATTAAGATCGAGCACATATAAGATTTTTTTAAAAAAATATCTAGGATGATGGAAACTTAATCTTATTAATTGAGAACAAAAATTTTATAGCACAAAGATCACCACAAACTGTGCACAGAGACAAACATAGGGAAACCAATGTACTTCATGCTTTAGTTCCTTACATGTTTGACATTAGTCTTAGATTTAAAATCGGATATTTTTCCTTCTTCATTTATTCCTTCATCTCTTAAAGATTCTTAAAATAAAATAAGCTGCTTGATTACTTGCCTATACTTGAAAGTACGTATATAAGGAGTCATATATATAAATCTGTAAAAAAACATATATTTTTATGAAACTATATAGACTATATTCAATATTAATGACAGTAATATATTGTGCAGATTGAAAAACCGAGTCAGAATATTTGCAGCTAAAATATCTACGAATTAAATGCCTATTACTCAAATTGATTCTCATTTATTTTTAGAATCAAAAAATCAAACTATAAACGATTTGTCTGCAATCAGATGTCAGAGAAGAAAATTTCCAAAGACAAACCCAATTTAAGTTCGGATTTCTAGAATAAATCCAATCACACAAAAGTCAAAACCGGAATTTCTCAAAGAATGACAATATCTCACAAAATTTCCACGCTTAATTGAGAATGTCATGGGGCATTTTGATAAATAAATGCCAACAATAATTCACAATATAATTTTCTCAATTGAAGGAAAAAACTAAAAATAAAAACATACGTACATGGGTTGAAATTGTATATTATGTGAACTGATTGAACAAAGAAACTTTATTTTCATAAAGCAAAAAAAAAAAAATCTATTCTATAACAATTAATCTATTTCATTAATTTTATTAATTACTAAACCATAAAGCAAAAAAGATAAAAACAAAATAAAGGCTTTTTAGAGTAAAAAGAATATAAAGGAAATATTCTTTTTAGAGTAAAATTCGAAGTAAATAGGTTGGAGTTGAAGTTCAAATTTAAAGTTAAAGCTGCGTACTATTTTGATGTCAAAATAACTTTAAAATAGAGTAATGATTTAGAGATGATCTTATTTGAGAAAAACAAAACTCCTTAATACATATATATATATATAGATTTAACCTAGAAGAACTAATATTCCAGCTTATAGAGTATATAGGGAGATTGATGAGGGGCTTAATGTTTTATTAAAAATCAAATCGCATTTGGAGATGAGTTCAATAAATAAATTACCATGAGTTACGGTTCAACACCCCTTCCATGATAGCCAGATTTTATAGCGCTTTGGCCAAAGAGTTTTGAATTTTGATCCCGATATATAATCATGAGTTTGAGAAATTGTGATTTATAAATGTTTTAAAAATAGCATCTATCCAAATGATTTTTGGAAAAGAGTTTTGAGGAAATGTGATTTGTGGAACTCTGAATTCTGGAAAGTGAAACACCTTTTGTGAGAGAGAGAGAAAAAAAAAAAGGAATTTGTTTTATTGTGGATTTGCCAACTATTTTGGAAATATTATAATTTTCCCAAACCAATTTACGAGATTAATTTCAATGAATATTCGGTATTTGGAATCTATTTACCTAATGCTCACGATTAAAGATTGGGATATGCTTAGGATTGACTATCAATTTTCATACTGATGCAGCGGATTGGAGGTGGATTAAGTCCACAACATGGCTGAAAGAACTCCAAACGGAGACGGGGATGAAGCCCTTTTTTAAATGATAGAAGCTCAAAGGATTACAAATCTCTTCGTAAATATATATATATATATCAATTTCCACATTGATGCAGCAGATTGGAGGTGAACTAAGCCCACACCATGGCTAAAAGAACTCCAAACGGAGAGGGGAATGATGCCCCTCTTTATTGATAGAAACTCAAAGGATTACAAATCTCTTTGCGTAAAATAAAAATAAAAAATAAAAAATAAAAAATTAAAAAAAAAACCCTGCCCTCACTCTCTTTTGCTCAGCTCTTAGTTCTCCCTCTTCATTACAAACGACACATAAAGAAAACAAACGACAATGGAATGTTGTGGCCCAAATAACAACGACATGCGAATAGTAGTTACTAAAGAGGACTTGAAAGCTCCTATATCACATATGGTACCTAACGAAATAATAAATATAATGGCGGAGCAGTAAATTATTTTTAAGGCGGGTGTGAGATAAACTAAAATTTCAATGCAAAAATTTTAACTTTCTTTTATCTGTTTGTATCTTTGATATCTTTTTTTTTTTTTTTTGGAAAATAAACTAGTTAATAATAGAATTTGGTTTAACTTTGAAGTATAGAGATCAAGAAATTACTAATTTATACAGTAATATAATGTGTTTTCTTTATTTATTTGAGATATTTGCCTAAAATGTGAAACTTAAAAATGTAAACTTAGATTCTTATTGTAATTAAAAAAAATATTGTGCAAATTTTGTAATTAAAGAATCTCAGATGGACGAATAAGAAAAAAATATTTGCAAAACTTTTAAACTTTAGGGCCAAAATTGAAAGGAGCCCTTGGGCCGAGGGGCCGGCTACCCTCAACTGGCCCTAAGGCAGCTCTGCCACTGAGTATATACATTGTATTATGTCTTTTATAATGTTACCACAACTTCTCACAAATTTTAATTTTGATAATTTTTGTCTCCCCAACTTTCTGTTTGTTGCAATATTCCATCTCATTTTACTAAATTTCCATCAAACTGAGCATTTAAATTTCAAATATTTGCATTAGAGTGAAAATTAGATTTGGAAATATTTCATCATGTGTGGGATTTTCCATTCTCAAAGGAGATGCATTTTAGCTTTCTGTCATCAATTTAATAGGAAGTTAATAAGTAAACAATTTAAAAAATTCAAGAAGCAAATTGTCAAATTAAAAATTTATCAAAGGTCGATAAGCTTAATGGACGACAGTCCCTGCATTTTAAAAAAGAATACAAACCAAAGTCGGAATTTACTTACTTTTGTATCATATCTATCACATTCACAGGTACGTGCGGCATGTGATGAGGGAGGCATCATCGCTTCTATTGTAGACAAGAACATACAGTTTTGAGTGTGCTGAAAAACGTATGGACTTGCCTATAAAATGTTGTCGGGACGAACGATCTCCGCTATCAGAGATCGTCGGAGAGTTAGAGACACATGCATATGTTTTCTACAAAACCTCAGACTTCTAGAAGCACAGAATAAGTGTTGAGTTTAGCCTCTTCAGCAGGATCACTATGCAGAAAGTGACCTTATTAGTTGTGTTGTCCCCTGATTAACTCTCATTAAGGATAATGCAGGTGAGCTTCTTTTACACACGGTTTTATTAGTTTACTTCGTACACCACAATACAACCATGTGTTATGTCAGTTTCTTTTGGATTAATTTCATTTGAGCTCCTTAAATTATAAATCAAATAATCTCATTTTAGTCCTTAAACTTTAAAATAACACAAAACCAGAAAGCGAACTATTATAAGTTTTATCTCGTAATAGTCCTTCTCTGCAAAAGTGTTAAAAACTAGATTGTAACATGTGAAGACAAGATTAATTTTGGTATCCTAACGTTAGAGAACAAATGTTTTGAGAATTTACAACTTAGAGAGTTCAAGTTTGGAACATGAAAATGATAGAATAAACGAATAAGTTAACTACAATCCAGTTTTAAGTTGTGTTTTGAAGAAAGTGAATTCAACTAATAGAATAAATTAATAGTTCGAAAACTGATTTGAAGATATTTTAAAGTTTGAGAACTATAATAAAATGGCACCTATATAGTTCAGAGATAAAATAAAATAAAATAAATCCTACCTATTTTAGTATTGGTAAGGTGATATAGTCTAATCCTTTGCTTTGCAAAAACTACCCGTAACAACAAACTTGCAAAATGTATCTTTTAATCATAAAGAGATTCATTCACCCTAATTGTTATTTGATTACAGAAAAGTTGTCTTAGTCCGAGTTAATGACTTATTTATCTGTTATTGGATAAATAAGTCATTGAACTATATGATGGTGTTCAATATGTTTTTTTTTTTAAAAGGTAGTTAAATTTTATGTTTGTAATTCCGTTGTGAGGGTGAAGCCGTGCGTGAAGTGAAAGTTACAACTGCTTTGGTGATAAGGGTAAAGATGTTGTTTTACGTAAAACAAAAGAATTATTGTTATAAAAATTAATATGTATAGTTGGTGATTAGAGTAATTTTTGTTACCACTCTTACTTGATATCATAGTTATAGCTGAGCTTTTATTTGGTGAATTAGTGAATGTATAGTTGAAACATCGAGGAACTACCTAAATCGACATCAAATGCTATGTTTGAAGCCCAGATGTTGGTTGGAGGGAGAGGTAAGTGGTTTTATATTCGAGACATGGCAATATTATTATTAAGGAAAATATTATTTACAACAGCTGAAAAATTTATATGATTAGGTCATAAATGTCATCATAGAGTTCCTGACGGATTGTGAACGGATTGCTACAAAGAATAAAGCGCAGACTTGGTATTTGAACACGAGAATGAATCTAAGTGGTAGCGAAACCGTTATGTCATTGTGTTGATGTGAGAAGAGTTGCTGTTAGGTCACTGTGATGATGGTGGTATTCATTAAATTTAAGAGCGAGGCAATGGGCAATCTTCTAGATGTCAAAGAATTCATAAGGAGGCACCATTATCAGTTATTTTTCATGGGCCCTCTCGTGCGTTGCCGCAAAATTGCGTCAATAATGCGCTATATGCACTTTATGTATATATATAGAGTAGTAATATCAGTGCACTATGGGTTTAACTTCTATAATTTTGCAGATTTACGTTCCAATCAACCTGGGGAAACATTGGATTGTTATGTTGGTTGGCGTGGATGACGAGGTAATAGAAATCTGGGACTCGTATCTTTATGGTGCGAAATCAACAGGAGAAAACTTGGTATATGATGTTGTAAGTACTTTGACTGCTGGTTGTCTCTTATTTTTTTTTTTTTTTTTCCGCTTTAGGTTTTCAAACATTGCTGTAATATATTTCATTGCTAAATAAATCTTAGTGGTATTTATTATGTATGATAATAATTTAATGACGATTATAAGTATATCAAATTTTTAGAAAATAGATTTATACAGTTAAGAGAGGAAGAATAAGTTAGGGTTATAAGCTAGAAATTTAGGATTTGTTATAAGTTTAAAAGGAAAAATCAATTATATTATTGGTTTCAATAATAACTAGTCTGGCAATATTGCAGCTCACAGTCTTGGACAAGGCCTTGAAGGATGAGATTGCTAGTACAAAGCCAAGTGAATGGGTTTTCAGCAAATCTCTATTAGAATGCCACAAATTGTTCCACAATAGCCAAACTTGTATGATTGTGGTATGTTTGCGATAAATATCATGGAGAGTCGGGATATTTCAGAGCTGACACTTGGAAAAGTAAGTATTGCAGAATCCAAAGTATTCTAAAACTATGTAATGGAAGTCATGTTCTGACTCATATCTTGTTCTTAGTTTCACAGCGAGGATGAGCGTGCTAGATTGGTTTTGAAGATGGTATGTCTAAATTCAATAAGAACCGGAATACTCTATTTGCAAGTGCAGTGAGGCACCATGAAATGAGAAGCGACAATCGTATTGGCAATATAGTATAAGTGAAGACGAAGAAATTTGATCTAGCGTGGTAGGCAAGTTTTGAAAAATGGGCTGGATGTTTGATCAGTACCAATATAAGATATATGGCCTAACGGTTGATTGGTTCAAGTGTAAGAAATTATCAAACTTTCCGTCAAAGGAATATTTTTAAAACCATCAACTTTATAATATAAGATTGTTACTAAGTGTATATATGTAAGATTATTATTACATGATAATGATAAGAAATGTTTTGATTTAAATATTCACATTACATTTGAAGAATCCCTTGTTCATCATCTGTTGGTGTCTTACCGCAGGTTTGGTCCTTTATGATTGAAAAGTGCAGACTTGTCTTTAATGTAAAAACACAGGCGTGCAAATTATGTATTTCTGTGGTGTTTTTTTGGTTTTTTGTTTATTGATATATTTTATTTTCTCTTTTTATGGCACACCTTCTAGATTTCCATACGTCAAATTTAATATTTGTTCTTATCTCTCGTTCACAATTTTACAGTTAGAATATAGTCAAAATATGACTCTTCCCCTCACTACCTCAATTTTATTGTCTCCTTTTTTTCATGATAGTTTCTCTCTCTCCAAGCTTCCCTACTGTAACCCATCCTGTCTATGTTTGTTTCTCTCTTACTTCGTATCTCTCTAAATTGTTTAGT